>JAJLSX010000074.1:0-60688 GCA_030567815.1 Ogataea piceae | reverse complement strand
GGAAGGGATACACAGCCTTTCATCTAAAGGGAACCGTTTTTTTTGTTTTACTTTATTATTATGTTGTCTTGTTATACTTAACCTCTTGTTCTATGATTGTTTTCAAATTTTGCCTTTTTTAGTTGTAAGTCGATTAATCTTTCAGCATGGTTAACTTGACTTAAAGTACCTGTTATACTTATCTTTTGAACAGGTATAACTTTCATTGAGGATGGTGATGGTGTAGGTGAAGATAATAATAATCTTTCATCTAACGAATAAATTTTAATTTTTGCATTTGATTCTTTTCTTATTCTTTCAATATCTTTACCTGATTTACCAATTATCCAACTTATTTCATACTTTAAGAATGAATGTGTTATACATGTATTATCCATTTTTTTAGTTGAAGAATTATTATTTTGTAAAAATAAATTGTAACTATAATTTTTAAGTCGTTGTGAAATTTCATTCCCTAACAAGTACGATATATTTTGTTGAGGTTGGAAATGGATTAAAATTTTATCCAATTCATCAGATATACAGGTACTATTAGTGTAAGTATCATTAGTGAATAGTAATATCGAAAACGATATTAAATTGTAAGCATTTAAAGATGATAGTTTATACAATACTTTATTGAACAAGAGTAAACTATACCTCTTTTGAAAATACTCCACATTAACATTCTCAGGAAGTTGTAACTTGTATTCAAATGAATTTGATACAAATATTGATATATGGTATGATTTATCCATATTGATTATACAAGTGATAATCTGAAATACAAATATCATAGAAAGTTAGTACATAAGAGGACGGCATAACAAAGGGGAATGAAAGATACTCTTACCTTTTGGAAAGTTTTAACCATATCTAAAGATCCAATTAGTTTTAAAATCCATTCATCACTTAATTGATTAACTATAAAAGGTTTAATATAGAAAAACTTGTCCTCAATCAAAAAAGTTTGTTGCAAACTAAACAAACTTTTAATAATCGTAATAAAATTTAAAACTCTTGAACTATCACCAATCAATACATCTACTACTCCAAGTCGAAAGTCATATCCATCTTCATCAATATCAATTGAATCGATTGGTATAATACAAAGTAAATCATAATTCTTTGCAATATTAACCTCTGTCATAACACCACAAATAAATAATCCTACACCAAGACAAATATAATATATTTAAAGACAATTAATTCCCTTTGTTCATTTTATATGTTTTTACCCTTTTACAAAGTATCCCCCTTTTTTCCCTCTTTAAATATAAAATGATTACATAATCACTTACATAACACGAAATTTACTTTTATTCATTTTTAAATAACTATCTACTCATTCAATTGCACTATGTAACTATTTCTGTTTGTATATAAATCATATGCCATATATTAATATAGCATAACAAATGAACAATGACTATCTCAATGCTTCTTCCTTCCCCCCCACCAAACAAATGTCAATTTAAAGAGACGTAAACCCAATGCCGCGCTTCACAATATCCCGTTATCCCGTTCTTAATCATCTTTCTAACGTACCATTGAGAGATAAGCGCGTGGTGATTTATTTTTTAAATTGCGGGATAACAACTCCATACACTTCAAATATGCGCTTATCTCATACAAAATTTTTAAACGTTTTTGTCATTTTTTTCTTAAAAAATTTTATATATATATATATGGAGCATGGTGATATTTTATTATGCTGTGATTTTGTTCAAGTGACTGATTATTGATATTTATAGTTGATAACCTCTTATATTCTTTTATACAGAGTTATATATATATATATATACATTCAATTTCCATGAGATATTATCAGTTTACATTTCAATAGTTATTAAACCATTAAAACATCATTTTTTTAGAACACCCCCCATCTTCAATTATCCACCCCGCTTATCCATCACCATATATTTTATAGATAAATAAATAAATGAATATACATCAAGTATGTCGACATCCCTAGGGTCTATCATATATTCATCGGTTAAACCGATTATTAGGATGTATCTTATTATTTTCACAGGTTTCCTATTGACAAGGTGTGGGTTTATTAGTGTTACTTCAGCTAGAGCACTTAGTGATTTAGTCTTGATTTGTTTTATGCCTTGTTTAATTGTTCATAGAGTGATATCGTATATTTCAATTCATGATATTCAAACAATTGGTGTTATATTCTTATCTGGATTCTTAATGTACATGGTGAATGCTGGTATTACATCAATTATTGTTTATACAACACCAGTGCCTAAAAAACCAGGCAAGTCATGGGTTGGTGGTGCATTATTAGCAGGTATTATGCAGAATGTTTCTGATTTACCAATTGCATATCTTGATGCTATGAGTAATTTCACTTCGGATGAAGTTAATAAAGGTACCGCATACGTTATCATTTGGCTTGCAGTTTATGTTATGGCTCAATTTAATTGTGGTTTATTTACACTTGTTGAGTATGATTTCAAAAAACCCGATAAAGATTTGGAATCAAAGATTAGCGACACCTTAGCTATAGTAGACGATGAAGACGAAGACAATGACTCTATCCATTTAAAGGAGAAACCAATTGATTTACCACCACAACAACAGGGGCACTCGTCTAGTACCCAATCTCTCCATGATGATATCAACGACGGAGAAGAAGGAGAAGACTTGGGATTGGCAGATCCAGTTTCTCCAGTTTCATCTATATCCGATGCAAGTTTATCCAGTGATAACTCTGAAATGTCAAATGATAAAGATTTGATTCCTAGACCTTTACTATCCCATCAAACTGTTGGATCGAGACTTATTCCAATTTTATCTCATACATCAACTGCTGCTAGAATTCCATCGGCAAGAAGTCTTGTTGGTGGTCAAACCTCATATGATTTTATGATTAATGATCAACACTCTACTAGTGCTAGTACTGGTAGAAGATACTCCCATGAATCTCATAACTCTTCATTAAGATCAAGAGCAATTGAAAGATTAACTTCTGCTCAATCATCTTCTAATAATTCAGAAAACTATAGTTATTACACTTCTGCACCTTCAATGAATCATGAACTTATTAAAGAATACTCTCATTTAGAACCATACAATCAAAATATTTCTACAACGATGAAAATTGCAACAGAGTCAAATTTAAGTGCCAAAGATATAAAAGAGGCTGGTAATTCAATTAAATTTATTGACAAGTATAAATTAAATTGGTTAGTATTTTTCTTGAAAAATTTTAAAAAACCAAATTCTGTAGCACTTATATTTTCACTTATCATTGCATTGATACCTTGGTTGAAGGCACTATTTATTACATCTAGTAATGGTGTTTACATGCCAAATGCACCTGATGAAGAACCCCCTCTTTCATTTTTATTACAATTTTTTGAATACTGTGGTTCTCCATGTGTTCCATTAGGATTGCTTCTAGTTGGATCTGTTCTTGGTCGTTTGAAAGTTAGTAGTATACCAAAAGGTTTTTGGAAATCTGTCTTATGCCATACAGTTTACAGATTAGCTATATTACCTATAATAGGTATTCTTTGGGCAAGTAGAATGAAGTCTGCAGGTTGGTTAACTGATCGTATGTCAATTTTTGTGACATGTATGGAATTCGCGTTACCTTCAGCTACTGTTCAAATCTATCTAACTGCAAGTGCAATGGATCCAAATGATGATGAATGTGTTGCAATGGATTGTTTATCATTGTACTATATCTCTCAATACTCTGTATTGTTTATAAGCTTACCAATTGTGGTTTGTTATACCATTGAAAACGTTATTTAATTTCCTTTTAATTTCCTTTTAATTTCCTTTTAATTTCCTTTTAATTTCCTTTTAATTTCCTTTTAATTCTCTTAATCTCCCTCTCTATATATCTATTATATATCATATCTACTTCTTAATAATGCATCTGTTTAATAATATTTCAAAGGTTACAACCGGAAAAGTAAAGAGCGCCGCTGTTTTTATTATTATCACAGCCGTGTTTTTTTATTTTTAATACGTGAAATTAAAGTGGAATTTTATTTGTTTCTTTTTCAAAAGGCGAGTTATATTAATATATATACGTACGTTTGATATAGAAGGGGAAGATCCCTTTACATTTATACGACTTTGTCTTTTCGATTCATCAATTTCAGGGTCAATTGATTGATATATCATACTATAGTATCTACTAAATTATAACTAACTTCAAAATTTATTTTGTTTAATTGAACTTAACGAGCAAAAGAGAAGATCAGTTTCCAGCTCTTCCTCTTTATTTTAAATAACATTACAGAAAGACTCCTTTCACAGTGAAGTTCTATAAAAACATCAAGTTAGGACTGGGGTTATCCCATAGATACAAAAATAGATTATTAGGTGGAAGAAAGAGGATTAGGACCAGATTTTTCAAATTTATTAATCATAATATTATAAGTTCAAGTAAGGATAAAGCATTTTTTTTCTTACTTTCTAAAGAGTTAGAACCACATTATTTCAAAAAAGTTATGGATCAAAGACAACAAAATCAAAATCTTCGAAGTCAAAACTTTGATCAAGATACATCATTAGTGGAAGATACATCTGGTTACAGTGATTCACCAACTGATTATGCATCTGTTTTAAGTGCTGGTAAGAGGAAATTTTTCAGTGCTGTTAAATCCACTAAAGAATCATCTTATTTTAAATCATTTTCATCAGCAATTCAGCAGAATTTTTTGGTTGATGATGGTAATCTTTCAAGTACGACCAACCCTCCATTACAAGTTTCGGATGATTCACAAATATTACTTTATAAGACTTATTCAAGGTATGTCAATCATGAATATATAACTGATATATCAGGTTGCATATTTGTTCCTGGTCAAATGGGTAGAAAAAATAGATTACTGTTATCATTGATACAAAGACTATCTAAATCTAATGTCTCAACCACTACTGTGAATCAAATTGAAACTGAACTTGAAGATTCATTAGTTAATCCAACTATAAAAGGAAGTACAGATACCGATTCTGTTTCTATATCAAGTAGTTCAACCTCATCTTCATCAACTACTTCATCTACTGATGTGATTAAAGAGAGAATGCAAGGAATTATAGCTAGTAATATTGCTAAAACACCACTAAAAATAACCATTGGATCTGACACTGAAACTGATAATTTATTAGGTGCAAATTTATACACCGATCCAATGGGCCATTTCCACATTTCAATTGCTTCTCAATACACTCCTTCATACATTGCCGTTTCTTCATTGGAAAACCCAAATATTATCCAGACTCAAGAGGCCAATATTATTTTACCTCATGGAGTCAGTGTTATTACTGATGTCGATGATACAATTAGAATCACTGGTGTCTTGGGTGAAAAAAGAGAATTATTTAAAAATGTGTTTGCTAAAGATTATAGTGAATGTGAAGTTCCACGTTTATCCAAATGGTTTCAAATATTAAATCAAGAATTTGATTGTTCTATCCATTATGTTTCCAATTCTCCTTGGCAAATATATAATATTGTGTTAGGATTCATGAATTTTATAAGTTTACCTATTGATTCAGTTCATTTAAGGCAATACTCAGGAAATTTGATTGCATCTTTTACACAACCATCATCAGAACGTAAGAAAGGGTCTTTGATTAAAATTATTAAAGATTTCCCGCAAAAAAAATTTATTCTGATTGGTGATTCTGGTGAAGAAGACATAGAAGCCTATTTATCTTTAGCTGCTACTTATCCTGATCAAATTATAGCTATTTATATTAGGGCTCTTACTGGTGCTTTTTCATCCATCAATGAAGATAATAAAAGTTACAAAGAGTTACAGGCCATTTTAGAAACCAGAGAAAGCTTATACAATACAGCACACTCACCTCCTACATCAGAACCACAACAGCCGAGCGACGAACAAACAAACAGTGGGGATGCCATAAATGATACGGAGGCTAACGCCACAAATGACGAATCTTCTCCAACTTTGACAGAAAAGTCAACCAATTCTGCTTCAACTGTGGCAGCTGATAAACCAGTTAAGAAGCTGACACCAATACCTCCTGCCAAACCAAGATCTTTAAGAGGTGAACCAATTACTTCAGAACCAAATAGACTACCACCACCATCATTAAGAAGGGAAAGTACTCTTTACGCATCTGCATCCGAGCCTTCATTGAATTTAGAACATGCTTCTGCCAATTCAACAAGATCATCATCTCCACCACCACCGCCTTTACCTAGACGTACATACTCTAGTCCAACGGGAGAAATCCCCCCACCTTCAGAATCACAGAATTCGATGTTATCAGGGGCTCCAATTTTACCAAAAAGACTCACTGCTTCTGAAATGCTTTATAGAAATCAACAATTAAGAAAGGGTGCTTCTCCTACTATGGCAAGATTTGATAATAGTGACCCTGCAAATGTTGTGTATGATAAGAGAAGAGATATGTGGAGAGAGAGAATACAAAGACTTTCCTCTCAATTGGATCCTAAGATTGAATTCAAATTCTTTTGGGATGTAGGTGATGTTATGGATCATTCATTCAACCTTGTTAAAGATTACACAGATGATGCAGAGCAACAAAACATTTCATCTTTAAAAGAAAAGGTCTCCTATGATATAAGGAAGGAGAAAACCAAAGATCTCATTGACTTATAATTGATGACAGTCTACTAGTATTTCTTCAATTTTCTATAAATCTTTTTTGTTTTCTTTTTTTTTTTTTTTACATCTTTTCTTTCTTTGTTGATTTGTTTCTTGAAACTATATATATATATACATAATATAGAAACTTGTAAATATGAATGACCAATAAGTTTATGAAGCAACTTAATTGTAGAACCAGAAAAATTTCTAAATTATAACATGACTGATACCGAAAATGAACAACAAAACAAAAAAAAAAAAAACCAAAAAATATATAAAAAAAACAATAAAGTTTGAACACAAGATTCCAAATAAATAAATAATTACAACACTATCACACAGACAGAAAGAGAAATAATTTCATCCTCTCCCCCCCACACATTAATCAATAGTGAATCCACACATTTTCATAAACTTATACACTGACTACTTTATTAGCTTCAGAGAAAGCACTAAACCCATCACCATAATCCTTAACTTCAGTACCATCATCAATTTCATCAATTTCTCTTTTGAATGCAGACATATCAATTTCGGTACCTCTATCCTTAGATATTTCTTCTTCTTCAAAGTATTTATCTTGGTATTTATTCAGAATGAGTTCTCTACCAGTTAAAGCCTTAGGTTTACCCTTTTGTCTTTCATCTTCTCTTCTTTGTAAATGTTTCTTTTTCCATGTGGCAAAAGTTTCAGGATTAATTGGAGTCAAATTATCTTTTGGTAACTTATCTCTTTCAGTTTCAATGAAATCTTCTAATGTAATCTTAGGTTGGGCATCAAATGCTAATTTTTCTAATCTTCTTTGTTCTTTTGTCTTTAAAACGAATCCAGCAGGTAAAGAATGTCTATATTTACATTCTGTCTTTTGTTTTGGATCAGTATCAGGACATGACCAAAACCAACCATATTTACCATCTTCAACTGCTTGAATAAAGTATCTACAAACAATATCCGTTGTAGTTTGTGGGTTACCATGTTTTGATGAAATAACTTTTCTTAATTTTTCTTCATCCCAATTATCCATTGTATCCAGTTTCTTTTCTTCATCTTTATCATCTGAATATAAATCTCTTTTAACAGCTTTTCTACCAACATCAAAGTCATGACTGAATTTACAATTCTTACCTCTTGTACATGCACCAGCTTTGAAAAATTGACATAAAATTGATTTAGGATCAACACCAAATGGTACTTTTTGAATTGGAATTGATGATTGTAATAATTTAGCAGCTTCACGTTTAGCTTCTTCAGCTGCTTTCTTTTCAGCTGCTTTTCTCTTTGCTTCTTCTGCAGCTCTCTTATCTGGAGCTCCAGCTGTCACTTGTTCCATAAATTGTTGAACTTTTTTAGATTTATTTTTATTTTTCAAACCAAAGGTTCTATCTTCAGCAGCCTTAGCCTTAGACTTGGCCTTTAGCTTCTTTTCAGCCTCTTTTTGTTGATTCTTCTTTGGAGGCATTGTTCTATGTGTCTATATATATTCTTAAAGAATCTCAACTGAAAACTTTTTTTTTTCCCAAAAAATATTTATTATATATCAAATATATTCATATATTTTCAAAAAAATTCATTTTAAGCCAAACCAAAAAAGAAAAAAAAAGTAAAAAACCGAAAAAATGACAAAAAAGACAAAAAAATGACAAAAATTTGAAAAAAAAAAAAAAAAAAAAAAAAAAAAAAAAAAAAAAAAAAAAAAAAAAAAAAAATTTTAAAAATTAAAACGACCTACAAAAAAAAAAAAATACAACAATAAAAATATCCCAAAAAAAAAAAAAAAAAAAAAAAAAAGGAGACGATTATGGGGTTTAATTTAAAAATAACTTTACTTTGTTTGTTTTTGCTTTGTTTTGTTTTGTTTTGTTTTAAAGAATATTTATTGATGTAAATCATTTGAGTAGTATTTAGAGTAATATTACTAAGGTATAGTTTTTTTAGAAAAAACATGTTATCCATGGAGATTAAAGCAAATGCTCATAAATTAAAATTGTTAAAGAGTGTCAGTAATCAAATATATCATTCAAGAAAATTTAGTTCAAGTTCAAGATTATTAATTGAATTCCAACAAAAATATAGTAATAAGTCAAATAATTCTAATTCTAATTCAAGTAGTACAGGATCAATTAAACCAACTAAAAATATGAGAAGAAGAGAATTTAACTTTGCCTTAGTTTCAGGAATAATACTAGCAACATCATATATTTCACTAACTAAAAATAATTTATTATTCTCAGATTCTTTCCCACCACATCAAACATCTAATAAATTGGATCAAAAAGTTGGTACAACACCTGGTAGTCAACAATTTTTTTCAACTTCAACTACAAATTCAATGAGTAATGGAGGAACTGGATCTGAACAAAATAAACAAAGTATTTATTTATTAAATGATGAACAAGTTTCAACAAGATTAAGACAATTTGAAGAAAGTTATAATGTTAATAGAGGTAAAGGAGTTATTAGATATGATATTTGTCAATTACCTTCTAATAATCCAATTGAAGATGATAGATCTGAAAAAATTGTTCAAATTCCAATTCAAGATAGATTTAATAACAATGAACGTGTTGATTCAGATTGGCATTTTTGGTCAATATTTGATGGTCATGCAGGTTGGAATACATCTGCTAAATTAAGAGATAATTTATTAGATTATATCATTAATGAATTAAATAATATTTATAAAGTTAGTGATAAAAATTTAAGATTAATTCCATCAAATGAAGCAATTGATAAAGCAATTAAACAAGGTTTTTTAAAATTAGATGATGAAATTGTTAATAAAAATGTTCAAAAATTATTGGATAATCCAAATAATAAAGCAGGTGCAGCTGAATTATTAATGCCTGCATTATCTGGTTCATGTGCTCTGGTTTCATTTTATGATACCCATACTAAAACTTTAAAAGTTGCAGTTACAGGTGATTCAAGAGCTTTATTAGGATCTTCAAATGATGAAAATGAATGGACTGTGACAGCTTTATCAGTTGATCAAACAGGTTCAAATCCAACTGAAGTTGCCAAATTATTAAGTGAACATCCAAATGAACCAAATGTTGTTAGAAATGGTAGAATTTTAGGTTCATTAGAACCAAGTAGAGCATTTGGTGATGCTAGATATAAATGGACTAAAGATATTCAAACTAGAGTTTATAATCAATTTTTTGGTAGACAATCTCCAGCAAATTTGAAGACTCCACCATATGTTACAGCTGAACCAATTATTACTACACATGAAGTTAATCCATCTAAAAATGATTTCTTAGTTATGGCATCTGATGGATTATATGAAATGTTATCAAATGAAGAAATTGTTGGATTAGTTGTTAAATGGATGGAAAATAAAAAATTAGTCAAACCTAAAAAATCATTCTTTGACTCAATTTTACCAAGTTCAAAAGATAAAAAATTACCAAAAGTTGATGATATTTCCGATAATCAATCAAAACAAAAACAACCATTTAGAAGAAAGTCATCCAATGGTACCGGTTATTTATTGGAAGATGAAAATGTTGCTACCCATTTAATTAGAAATGCTTTAAGTAATGGAGGTTCTAAAGAAGAAGTTAATATGTTAGTTAGTATTCCTTCTCCTTTAAGTAGACGTTATAGAGATGATTTAACAGTTAGTGTTATTTTCTTTTCCGATGGGGATAAACATTCAGCATCTAGTAATAGCGGTTTACTAGAAATCAACCAAGAAGCCACTAAAGGTGGGTTAAACAATGTTAAACCAAAGTTATAAAACTTTTGTGTTTTTTGGTAATTCTGTCTATATTCTTTTTTTGAGTACATAAATTTATAATTTTTTTTTATACTGTTTTGTTTTTCTTTGACTATTTATTTTACAACTTATTCGTATAAATAAAAATACCTAAATAGCATATAATAATATTTAAAAATACTCCAAAACTATATGAAAGAGAGAGAGAGAGAGAAAGAGAGAGGGAAAAAATATAATCGAAAGATGAAATAATAATAAAAAAAAAGGGAACCAATAACATAAGTATATATAGAAAGTGCATATTTAACAAAGAGATAAATAAAGAAAAAGGGGGAAAAACATAGAGAAAAATTAACAAGCACAATTTCCAGCACCAACATCATTCTCCACAGGTGCATTTAAATCAATTCTATTGACATTTGTATTTATACCACTACTACCATCTGAATTCTTATTTGAACTATCTGGAATTTTACCACCAATAGCCATAAACACATCTGTAACATTAATTGAACTCTTAGCAGAAGTTTCAAAAAATAGTAATCCTTCCTCTTCGGCTAAATTTTGACCTTCTTCAATAGAAACACTTCTTTTACCTTCAATTTCTTCACCAGTTTCTTCATCTATAATTAAATCATATTTATTACCAACTAATGCAATAACTATATTTTTAGAAGCTTGTTCATGTAATTCTTTAACCCAATGTCTAGCCTTAATAAAACTTGCAGGTTTTGTAATATCATAAACTACTAGTGCAGCTTGTGCATTTCTATAATATAATGGAGCTAAATTTGCAAATCTTTCTTGTCCAGCAGTATCCCAAATTTCAAATTTAATTGTTTTAGTACCAATTGTACAACGTTGAGTTAAAAATGCTGCTCCAATTGTTGGTTCTTTATTCTCTTGAAAATCATTTGAAACAAATCTTAAAACTAATGAAGACTTACCAACGGCTGCTTCACCTAGTAATACTAGCTTGACTGATGTTTGCTTTGTAGACATGATGATATATTAAATTTGAGTAAAAAATAGCTATATGCAATCCTATAACAATAACCTGTAGAATAAATAAATAAATAACTTAAATTTAAATAATTGAAAGATAAGGAATGCCACAAGAAGAAAAAAAGAAATAACCCGTGAATTAACAGAAACAAATAATAACTATATTAGATTAACAAACAATAATATGATATCAAACCTGTAGTTGAAAATAATAATAAAATATTATGAATATAATTCTTATACAAAGAACAAAACAAAAAAAAATAAAGACAAAATATATTATATTATAAAAATGATGATGATGATGATACTTAAAAACACTCAGACACTAAAAAAAAAAAAAACAAAAATTATAATCTCACAGCCTCTTTAAAAGCAAAAGAAAAAGCAAAAAAAAAAAAGAAAAAACAAATGAAAAGCAAAAAATTATATAATAAATTATATAATCAATTAAATAGACGCGTCTATTTTAATTATAGCGCGCGAGCGTCGTCAT
This sequence comes from Ogataea piceae, assembly GCA_030567815.1. Taxonomy (NCBI): domain Eukaryota; kingdom Fungi; phylum Ascomycota; class Pichiomycetes; order Pichiales; family Pichiaceae; genus Ogataea; species Ogataea piceae. The sequence goes on along the minus strand of JAJLSX010000074.1, from coordinate 48,870 downwards.
CTATTCAAATGTCCCAATTAGGAAATTTTGGGGGTAAATTAGTAAAATAATTCAATTTTAAAACAAACAAAAAGGGGACCACACAACAAAAGAACCCACTTTTATATTTAAATGTCCTTTTGTTTGGTTGGTATTATACTTGGTGTTAGTATATAAGGGCCTACTTATCCACCTTTTGGACATGGTTGAACATAGTTTCCTTTTATTCTGTCTATGTCATTCTTTTTGTTGTGTTATTTTTAAATTATTATTTATTCCTTTGAATGCCTTCTGTTACAATTTTTGAAAACAAATTTTATGTTCCATTATCAATGGATAATAGGGGTTATAGATCTTTACAACTCCCAAATGGTATCATTTGTTTGTTGATTTCTGATCCAACAGAGGATTTAGCTGCATGTTCCCTTTCAGTTGCTACTGGTCATCATGCAGATCCTGATAGTATTCCTGGTTTAGCCCATTGTTGTGAACATATGCTTTGTGTTAGTTCTAAAGAGTATCTTGAGATTGATTACTTGAAAAAAACTATATTTCAATCTGGTGGTTCATGGAATGCTGTGACAGTCGCTGAAAAGACAACTTTTTATTTTGAAGTTCCTACAATTAATGATGTTAAATTATCAAATGAGCCTGTTTTTGATCACTTGTTAAAAGTATTTTCATCTTTTTTCAAGAATCCTTTGTTTAATCAGAAGTATCTAAAGAGAGAAATTATGTCTGTTGATGAAGAACATACTAACAATTGTTCAATGTTAGGTAGATTAACTTATCATGGTTTTAGATTATTGGCAAGTTCAAATCATCAATTTCATAGATTTTGTACTGGGAATTTTTACACTTTAAATGATGAATGTCAATCAAATAAAATTAATTTAAGAGATGAATTATTGAAATTTTATGCTAAAGAATATATTCCTTCTAAAATGTCTTTAGTTATAAGAGGACCTCAGTCTATAAATTTTTTACAAAAATTAGCAGTTTCCAATTTTGGTTCCTTGAAAGATGGTTCAATGGTTAACCATTCAAAATTGAGTTTGTTCAACAGTAACAAAGGCCCATTGGGAACTAAAATGATTTCTAAATTTGAAGATTTTAATATCGTTGAAAAAAATTGGAAAAATCGTTATTCTTGTGATGTCTTCCCTGAGAATCACTTGGGGAATGCCATTTTAATTGAAAGAGAAACTGTTAAACCACTTTTAAGAATACTCTTTCCTATAAATAATGGTGATTTAGGCAATTTAAACCCAAAAGATTTATCAATATTAATGAATGCATGGTGTACTATTCTTGGTGATGAATCCACATCTTCTCTTAACTCAATCTTTTTCAATAAGGGATACATAGTTGAAGTTTTAACTCTTTCTCCAGCTATTTCTTCCAATTGTAAAGCTTTAGAGATCCAATTTTATTTAACTCCTTCTGGTACAAGAAATATTGAATTGATGTTAAAATTGTTTTTTGATTATGTTGGGAATCTTTTCCATACGAGTTCGAAATCTGTGAGTAAAATGGCAAGTTTACTCTCTCAAATAAATTCTATAGAGTTATACTCGTTTATTCATCAAGATATCAATGACCTGACTGCAATTGAGTGTTGTAATTTAAGTAAGAGACTATTGGATGAGATGGATGTTCTTCGAAATTGGTTAATTAAAGGTTCTCCATGTTGGGATAGTGGTGATTATAACCGTTCTTTCAAATCTTATGGAGTGAATGATCATTGTGATTCATTTTGGATAGGCAAAACTCTTGAATTCAATAGTTTCATCAATCGTATAGTTTCTCCAAGTAGAATGATTTTCAGTTATGCTGCTTCCAAGTCACATTTTAAACAACTTAGCTTTGTCAATGATTTGGAATTTGATCAAGATATCCATTTTGGCTTCAATTATAAAATTGTTACCATTAACTTGAGAGAGTCAAGTCATGATATTTCAATCAAATTACCTCAGTTAAACCCATTCATTCCTAAAATAGCCCACGACCAATCCAAATCACTAGAAATTTTGAATGAGAGTGTACAAAAATCATCTGATTCATCACTAGGATATGCAACTAAAAATGACTTTCCTCAAGTGCTACCTAAACTTTTCCATACTGATGATGGATGCCAACTATGGTATACAAAAGAAACGATCAACCAATACAAAGATAAAACATTCATAACTTTTGAGTTGATAAATACAAAACTGAAACCTTCTGCTACAAATACTCTCTGTTGGGAAATATTTTGTGATTTAATTAAACAAAGATTGAGAGAACCACTTTATCCGGCTATAGAGTTAAGTTATAGTTACAGTATATTTCCTTCAATAAAAGGGGATTCAGGAATTATAATCCATGTTTCTGGACCAGAAAACAAAATATTTGAAGTTTTGGATCTTATAATTTTAGAGATGTTAAAGCTCTCCAAAGACTTTCAAAATAATATTACCAACGAACAATTTAGACAGGCAAGAGTTAGATTGAAATTAAAGTATGACACAATAAATGATGCTGCATCATTTTCTGTTGCCACTTTGGGATTAATGGCTGTCTTAGAGGAGTATACCTGGTCTCTAGATGATAGATTTGACGCTTTGGAAGAATTAACAATAGATTTGATGTGTAATTTTGTTCACACTTGCTTTAAATCTGCGTATCTAAGCTGTTTACTTCACGGTGATGTCAACGAGTCTCAATATTTAAACAAGTTTCTACCTTTATTAAAAAAACTTGTTAATAAGTTTGAGGGTGAAAAATACAATATGCCTTCAACAATTATCTTACCAAATCAGTCTAATTATCGTATACAAAGGATTTCTCCAGATGAAACAAACGCATTGGTTTATTATTGTCAAACTGGTTTAAGGTCTAACGTCCAAGATTCAACTTTTACAAAATTTTTAACTTTTGTAATGTCAACTTCCTTAGCATTTAAGCTAAGAACACAATATCAGTTAGGATATACAGTACAAGTTGGTTTAAGGGTTATGAGAGAGACATTGGGCATTCATATTACCATCATGAGTGGTGAGCATTCTCCCGATGACTTGGATTTCAAGATTGATGAAATTTTAAAAGAGTGGTACAAGGAACACATAGAAAATTTATCAGAAGAATCATTTCAAAATGAATACATCAACAAGTTTATAAACTCTTATTCCAATTCCAACCAAAAACTAAATTTACATGGTGGTATTACAAGTTTGACTGTTGCATCTGTTGGAACTAGTTTGGGAGAAAATATGTTAATTAAGAAACACCAAGGGCATTGGGATCAGATACTCAATAGGTCATACAGATTCTCTGACGATTCATCTGGAGAGGACTCAGTTGACTTGGAACTTATAAGAGAGCTTTCTGTATTGGAGTTTTCCAATTTTATAAGTTCAAAAATTTTACCAAATGCAAAATTTAGAGCCAAGTTATCAATAATGCTCAATACCAAATCATCTAAGGAAGAGACATTAATGTTTTGGAATACTCTTAGAACCTATAATTTCTTACTTCAATTTGGTTTACCAATAAAGAGAGAGAAATTAATTGAGATAATGGAGAAATCTGGAGATTCTCAGTCTGTACTAGTTAAGGAGTTATTCAAATATTATCAAGCTAATGGTAACTCACTAAGATTAGTAGCTGCTGCAGTTACAAAAGTATCAATGAATATATTTTCATCAAACTTTGTGAAAAAGAATTTGAATGAAAAGACAAGACCAGAATCCAAATTTAACGAAATTGTTTCAATACAAGACTGGCAAGACAAAATTGGATTTTATAGAAATCCAATGTCAATCCAGGCAAGAGTTGCGAAATACAAAGTACAGTAACAAAAAAACAGAGTTTATTTTTCTATATACTAAGTAACGTTTATATAAGTTTTTTAATAGCAAACTATAACTTATTTCTTTTGACAAACCCAAAATTCACATTTGTATTTCCAACCACCTAACGCCTTATCATCTCCTCCGTATGTACTTTCAATATCCGATTCACTTTTTATTATCTTGAATCCACAATCACTGATAAGTTGTAACAAATCATCCCTGGATAACTCCAAACCTTTAACTGGAGTTGGAATTTGTTTCTTCTCCCCAGTAGAAGGATCAATCACTGTTGTATTAGTAACTGTACTATCATCTTCATAGTGCCATAACAAAGGACCAAAATTAATCCAATAACCATCTTCTTTTAAGCAGTGATGTATACTCTTGAGATAGTCAATTATATTTGATGCAGTATCCAAGAAGAAAGATGTAGCCACTATATGAAACTTATTTGAATTTTCCAATCTAAACTGTGATGCTTGTAAATCATTTGTATAGGTTTCAGTAATCTTATTAAGATCAGGAGGCCCATAAAGGTCAACAAAAGAACCAGCCACCATGGACATCAATTCCGCAACAGGTATCTCTGGATATTCTCTATTTATAAAAGACACATCACCAGGACAAAAATCAGGAATATAGACTTGTCTTAGTTGATCATTTCTTTTGGCGACATTTGAAGATTTATGAATGAATGGACTCATAACAAAACAGTTAGCACAGAATGATGCATTAATGATATAACTCGAAGTTAGCAACATGTGATAGGAGAATTCATTACCTTGTGTTCTGAAACCTCTTTTAACAAACTCTATAACCAATCTTCCTAATCCTGCCCCAGGAACTAAAACTTCCACATTTTGTCTACCAACAACATCAGGAAAAAGAGCTTCACATTCTGATAGAATCTTGCCAAATGAGGTTTCTCTTTCACTTGCACCAATATCTGACCATTCTCTAACCAGTTGAATCAAAATTCCTCTAACTTTATCCAAATCTTGGTATGAACAATCTGACCAGTCATTATTATCTGGATCTTGAGTACGAGCACCCCATGATGATGCTACAGTTGAAGCCAGTTTAACTAGAAATTGATCATTTAAATCTATACAATGGTTCAATTGTTCTAAATATGATTTAAACCATGGAAGTAGTTCCTGTTCTTGTTTTGTCAATGAATCGTACTTTAACCTTTTAGGTGAAATGATTTGTTGTCTTGCCCAACTTGCATATTTCGTCTGTGCTTTAAGCACTGAAGTTAAAGCTTTATACTCTTCTAAATCAGATGACATGTTAGATGAATTCCAATGAAAAGCAAACCTTCAGTCATAACAGAATGTATGATGAGAATGATAACATATCGTAATCATTTCGGATATAGTAAAACTCGAGAAAAAAAATGGAAATTACACATTTTTCAATTTTTCACAATTCAAATGAGCCGCAAAATTATACTTTTACATTTTTCTTTTTAATTACTTTAAACAGATTAATATAAGAGAATAATATAATTTAATGACGATTACAATGAAAAATAACAACAACAACAACAACAACAACAACAACAAGTAAAGAATAAACACACTGACGACCACCTGCAACTCCACATAAAAGAAAAATAACAAAAATTAACAAACAAAAAAAAAAAAAATAATAAAAAAAACAGTAATCGGTAATTATAATGAAGGAGACAAAAAAAATAATAATTTATATAGTAAAGAAGTAACAAAAACTAAAAGCTCTATTTGCTATCAAGTCTTTCTTTTAACTCTTTGTTTTGTTCGATAAGAGTATTAACTAATTCAGTTAAAGCATCAATTTTATGGAAAATTTTATATGTATCCCATGAAACACCAGCAAGTTTACTTTCGACAATTGGAGGAACAAGTGTATCGACATGTTTTGACCAATTATGGAAATTAGCAGCAAATGTAGGATCTTCAGATTCAGCTCTCTTTTGAATTCTTAATGAATCTCTAAGTTGTTCACCATGTTCATCATCCGAGTTATAACCATCATGTAAATCCCATTCTAAATCATTTTCATTTTCATCATCTGATAATTTTAATGATCTATTATAAGTAACTCTCTTAGCAATCTTAACTTCATAAGCAGCAACAAAGATTAAAACTGGAGCATATAAGATACTCATAACTCTATCACTTAAATTTGCAAAATTTCTCTTACTCAAAACCCATTTAAATGGGATATCTAAAAAGAAAATTTCAATCAAATTTAATGGAGGACTGAAAATTTTATCATCTGGAGCTCTAATATATTTCAAAATCTTGGAAGAATATTGAGCTAAATATTCATCTGTTGAATTATCAACAACATCAGCATAAGCTTGAGAATATAAAGCAATTAAAATGTTCAATAGAACTAAAACAACAATAAAAGTGTAAACGTAATATAATATTATACCATAAGGATAGGCAAATCTTTCAACAGATGAAAAATCAGGACCACTTAACACTGTTTGGAACATTGAAGTTAAAACAAATTCAGTTAAATCTCTTTTACCATCGGCTTGATCTAAACCTAAAAATGCCTGTAAGAAACCAACCATAATAACTGCCAATAAGAAGAAAAATATAAATGATTCTTTCATCATCTTTTTAATAACAACCATCATAGCACCAACAAAATGTAATACATCTAAGTATAACAATAATCTCATCCACATAAATGGAGCTGCACATGATAAAATTCTATATGACATTATATCTAAATTCTTACCAACATCAACTGAAGTTTCACTTAAGGCTAAAAATCTTAAAACCATGGAAACTATCACTATAACATACATGAAATCATTGAAAACATTTGAAAACATCAAATAGTAATAACCAACATGGTAAAATTTAATAATCTCATCCATTACAAATCCAATGGTGAATAAGTAATACATAACTTCTAAGAAACTTAAACCTTTTGCTGAAGTATCTGAATTGATAATAATAGTGAAAATTATTAAATACAACACAGAAAATGTAATTTCTAAAATATTTTGATAAAATGGGGTTCTTAATCTATCAGGATCAAAATGATACATAAAATTTTGATTACCTGTACCTTTATACAAGACATAATCAGATGAATCAGTTGATGATTGAACAATCCAACCTCTCCATAACCATTTGATACATCTTTGATAACCTCCTGAAGCAATTATAATTGTTGAATGCATATCAACTGCTAATTCTAATGCATTCTCTGGATCGGTATCAACATCGTGTAAATTAATTGAATATCTATGACATAACATTGATAAAAATAAATATTTTTCATCTCTTTCCCTTTCAATTAAAATTGCTGCAATCTTATGTGCAGCAGTCATTCTACTAAGGTATAATGTATCATCACTTAATTCATTATACATTAATCCATAGTACCAACCTGCCACTTTTAAAAGACAAAATACAATACATGCTTGATATCTTCTAGCAGATGAACCTTTACCTGATCCACTACCACCTGCAGCTTGCAACACTGCTTCAATAACCTTCTCATTAATAATAATTGAATCTTGTCCAACTATAATATTTTCTTCCAATGGAATTGGAATAATCTTATCAATAAGATTTTTTAAATTGATAGCAATCCTTAGTACTTGTCTTGGAGATGGAGGTAAATAATCATTAAACTCCTCATCTTCAAAGATAGGAAGAGACACTTCCCCTAATGATGACATTATGAAATACTTGAATTAGAAATCCCCCAAAAGAAGAAGAAGAAGAAGAAGAAAAGACAATACAAAAATTGATAACAAAAGTTTTAAATCAAATTTTAAAGGGTTCACCTCAAATTTCCCCCTTCCCCCCCCCAAAAACGTCAAATTCCGCAAAACTTCAAATTTCAAATTTCAAATTTCAAAAACAAAAAAATTCCCCAAGAATTTCTGTCATTTTAAAAAAATGTGTCAAAACAGACACATACACAGCCCTTTTAAATCAAATTTTGCGCGTTTTTGGGATTTTTGGTGTTTTTTGGTGTTTTTGGAGTTTTTTGGTTTGTCCCTTTGCCCTTTTAAAATATTTGTCTTGTTTTGTCTTGTTTTGCCTTCTTGTTTAGTCTTTTTAAAATATAGTAGTAAAGAGGTAGAGATGTCACAGTTTGATAATTTACCGACAGATTTGAAGATTCAGGTGCAAGATATTGTTAATGCTTATCCTCCAAGTGAGGATGTTTTCAAGGCACTAATCGATCATTTATTATCAGATGAATCTATAGTTTATAAGAAGAGAAAGATTTCATCTTCATTGTCAACTGTTCAACAAGAAGAGCAACAGAAATTACAACAAATATCACAATCACCACAATCAGAAGAAGATTTACCCGAATCATTATCTGATTGTCATATAATATTACAAATTCCTGATTTATCAGTTCAAGCACCAGTGAGGAAGAAGTTAAATTTAATATTTGCATGTTTTAAAGGTGAAAGGGTACCATTTTTAGCACTTTCAAGATCAATTGATTCTAAACCAGATTTAATAATAAAAGATTTATCAAGTTCAAATATTAAATTTTCAATAGCTTTAAATGTCCCTGAAAAAAAATCTTTAAATAATATTTTAATTGATTACAATGTTAATTTAGGTAATAAATTTAAGAATGATCCCATATTAATTCAAATTAACAAAACTTTATTAACTGAACAATTTGGTCCATTATTAGGTAATTTAGATTTAATAACTTATTTACAAAAACAATTTGATTCATATGGATTTAAATTAATTGATGGTACTTCAATTGAAGCTAAAAGTTTCCATGTTGATGCTTATAAAGGTACAAAAGAAGGTTACTTGTACTTCTTACCAAATCATATCATTTTTGGTTTTAAGAAACCAATATTAATTTTCAAATCGATTGATATTGAATCAATTACATATACTTCAATTACAAGATTAACTTTTAATGTTACTTTAAATGTTTTAAAAAATGATGGTTTAATTGAAAAATTTGAATTTTCAATGGTTGATCAAAAAGAATTTGAAAAAATAGATCAATATGTTAAGAGTAAAAAATATAGAGATAAATCAATGGCCGATGAATTGAAAGCTCAAAAACAATATAAAAACAATGTTGATAATACAGGTGCTTTAGTTAAGGCTGCAAGATTAATTCCTGGTGGTGAACAACTTGTAGGTGGTGATGATGATGGTGATGATTCAATTAGAAATACAGATGCAAATGCCGCAGCTTATGATTCTGAAGATGATGAAGAACAGGATGGTAATTATGAAATTAGTGAAGATGACTTTGAAGATTCTGAGGATTCTGAAGAAGGTGAAGAAGGAGAAGAAGCTCAAGAAGCTCATGAAGAAGAAGAAGAAAATGGGAATCAACTTTATAGAGACGAAGATGTTGCAAGATCTCTGAGTGGAGATGAACTCAATGATCTTGGTGAAACTGGTGGATTTTTAGATCTTGGCGAATACCAGGAAGAGGAAGAGGAAGAGGAAGAGGAAGAGGAAGAGGAAGGAGAAGAAGAAGAGGAAGAAGAGGAAGAATAGATTTCTCAACTGTACATTACTTTACGATATTTAGTTAATTTTTTGTTTATAGCACTTTAGAAAATAATGTAATTCTAGTATAATATTCAATCTGTATTTTATATAAAATAAAAAACTATGAGGGCATCAAATGACGAGATCAAGTTGACTATTCAGTGCTTTCCATTTCTAACTCAGCACCTTTAGCTCTAAGTTGTTTCAATTTATTAATTCTTTTCTCTACTAGTTGATTATTACCATCAACCCATTGTAAATAAAAATAACCAAATCCAGTCCAAAATGCACCTGAATAAAAGTATCCTAATGGATAGTATGAAAATGGTGCCTGTCTAATTCCTAGTTGATATGCACGAGCAGCAACACCTTTTTAATTATGAAAAATAATTTATGTTAGTATAAAGATATTATTAGTTCCTTCTTCTTCTTCTTCTTTTCCCCCCTCACTTCATTCCTTCTTCTATATACTTACCAAAGGCTGTCCAACCCCAAAGTGAACCAAGAAACGTCATTATATATAATTTATTCTTGAAATATATTATAATATAATATACTACAACATATATTTTTATATATAAACAAATGAATAATTCAAATTAAAGTAAAAGCACAAAAAGACAATAAAATTTCCCCCCTTCCCCACTTTTAATTTTTCCTTCAAAAAATTACAAAAAAAAAAAGGTAAATTATTGAACACGTTTTTATTATGACAGAAAATAAAAAGGGGATCAAAAAGGAAAAATTGGCGTTCGTTTTCTTTTTATTCATTTCAAATCACTATTTCATCCTTTTTTTATGACATTTCATAGTGATAAAGTAATATAGTGATATAGTGATATAGATAGTCTCTTTAAATTTTAAGTGAAAATGGTTTTTGGTAGAATTTCCGAATTTGAGTTTGAGGAGACTTTTATGGAGATAAAGGGACATGAGATTTCATTACCTACTTTGTTATCCTACGTATCTGATTGGGTTACTTATATTTTGATATTACTCTTGGCCATTATATATGGGCAATTAGGCACTCCAAGGGTTACAGATTTCAATATTAGGGATCCATCACTTATGCATACTTATATTCCAGAATCAAAGACTTTTGCACCTCTTTGGGTATTAATTTTCTTTGGGATATTTGTTCCATGTGTTACAATTTGTATATTTGGATTATTGGTTACTAAATTACCTAAATGTAGAAAGTTTTGGGATATTCAGTGTGCTTTATTAGCTCTTATGGGGGCAATTTCATGTCAGTTATTGGTTGTTTGTATACTGAAAAATTATACAGCGTTACCAAGGCCTGATTTCCTTGCTAGATGTGCACCTACATCTTTTGATAATCAACAATTGGGGACTTTATCGAATATTGGAGTTTGTTTGAATCCTTTTATGTATAATATATTTGAAGGTTTAAGAACTTTCCCCAGTGGTCATTCATCAACTGTATTTGCAACAACAACCATTGAAGTTTTATTTGTCTCTAGCAAATTGAATGCATTTGATGGAAGAGGTTTAGCTTTTAAAGTTCTATTGTCTATTATTTTACCAATATCAATTGCAACGTTTATTTCTTTCTCTAGAGTATCTGATAATAGACATTACATTAGAGATGTCATAACAGGTATAGTGATTGGTATAATTTTTGGAGTATTATTTTATTCAATTTATTTCCCATTCCCTTATTTGGTACAAAATTTGGGTAGAGCTTATCTTCCTAGAAGATTTGGAATAAATGACCTTTTCAATGGAGTTGGTGGATTTTGGAAAATTGATGATTTACCAGGCGGATTCCAAGAACGTACAGATGGTCCGCAGTATTATATAGCTGGAGATGATGCCGAGGAAGAAGATAATAGCAATAAGGAAGAGAATGTACACCAATTAAGAGATGATAATAAATTAAATGCTGTCAAAATTAAAGAACAAAGAGATGTGTTTCCTAATTTTGATGGTCCATATGGTGGTAGTCCTAACATTGATATTGCAACTAGATCAAATTCTGTTATACTTACAAAGAATAAATCATTCCAAATACCTGAAGGTCAATTTTCAACATTGAGCAACTTATAATACACGAGGTTTTCTTTCTAATTTTAATTAAATATTTTATTTATCTTGAACTATTTACAAGTAATTTTCTTTAGTATACATCATTTCCCAATACAGAAACTAGAAAATACAACTCCTAAGATTTCTTCAATACCAACAGCCTCACCAGTTATTCTACCAATTCCTTCAATACTATATTTTAATCCTTCAGCTGCTAACACCACATCGTCACGTTCTTTAGACATATAAAATTCATTAAATCCATACAATACATCGTGTCTCAATATATCTTGTGCTCTTCTTGATATAACTATTGGATCTTCCTTTTCGGTCCACGTTAATTTTTTGAATCTACTGGTTAAATCTTCAATTAACTCATCAATACCAACAGAATTGGTACAACTGACAAAATGGAAATTATCAACAGGCATATTTAATTCTTTGGAAAGCCTTTGTAAAATACTATTCTTCTTTGTATTATCATTATTTAATAAATCGTTCTTGTTTAAAATCACAATTGAATTTTCACTATGTAAATTTTTCAAAACGTTCAACATTTCTTCATTTATTTCACCAACGTCACAAGGTAAAACAACAAGATTTAAATCTGCAGATTTAGATTTTAACTTTGCTCTTTTAATACCTTCTAATTCTATTTGATTTTCTGAATCTCTAATACCTGCTGTATCACCAACAACAACTTTAAATCCATTAACGTCCAATGGAACATCTATAGAATCCCTTGTAGTTCCTTCAATGTCACTGACTATTGCTTTATCTTCATTTGCTATAATGTTTAGCAATGAAGATTTACCTGCATTAGGTGGACCAATTAATGTTAATTTAATACCTGTCATTAATATCTCTGATCTACCTAATTTTTCCAAGTATCTATTTATTTCAAGTTCAAGATTCCTTATATTTGTTTCAACATTTTGAAATAAATGTTCAATTTCATCAATATCATGGTCTTCACCAAAATCGATAACAGTTGTAAGTAATGCAAAATTATTTAAAATTTCATTTCTCCAATGTGTGAATAAACTTTTAGTTTCACCTTTCATAGCACTTAATGAACTTATTCTTTGTTGTTCTGTCTCTGCATGAATTAAATCATTTATACCTTCTACTTGAGTTAGATCCAATCTACCATTTTGGAAAGCTTTTTTAGAAAATTCTCCAGGTTCAGCATACCGTATAGGTATCTCACTAGTGTGTAAACTTTCCACTGCTTTTAATACAGACTTAATAACAGCATTACCACCATGTACATGAAACTCCAATAGATCTTCACCAGTGTACGAATTTGGAGATTTAAAGTATAAGATTAATGCTTCATCTAAGAGTAAAGGTGGTGATGATCCTGGTTTATATAATTTTCTTAAAGTTGTCTTTCTTGGTTCAATCTTTTTGTTAGATCTTGTTATACTATGATATATGGATAAAGATGCAGGTCCTGTGATTCTCACAACACCAATAGCTGACATAGAAGGTGCCGTTGACAATGCATATATGGTAGGCGTGTGGAATTGTTGTTGGTTAATCTCTGAAAGTTGCGATTTAACTGTGGATGATGTTGATACATATCGACAATGCACACTCTGCGCTAGTTGAAACTTTAGTCTTTGAAGCATAGCATGCGCTTTATTCACCCTAAATAAGATGTGAGCTTGAATTATATATACCTCTGGTAATAATACATACTACTAGTAATATATAGAGATAGATGACTTACAAATCTTAAAATAATCAACTAAAAAAAAAAAAAAAATTAGCAGATTCTTGCGATCTGAGCTTTTTCAAAAAATTCATTCAAAAAAAAAGTTTCTATGATGACTTCACTCTACTTATTATTATGATTTGTATTGAGTATATAAAGATCAAATATTATGGGATTTTTAGGGTTGACTACAGATGCCAAAAAAACAAAGAAAGAAATGGGGGAGGAGGGAGGAAGAAAAAACATAGAACCAAAAAAACACCAAACAAATATAGCATATATATATATGAGTGTTAAGAAGGATACAAAAAATAGACACAAAATAAAAGAAATATAAACATGGATCTCGATTAAAACACAAGGGAAATTTTCAATGGAAAAGGAAAGAACCAAGTTAAAGATATAAAAGAAAGGGAACATGAAAGATGATTATATAATGAAACAAAAAGAAAAAAAAAAGGCGAATTGTAAGGAGCGACGTAACATTAAAATGTTGTAATATAGTAATAAATAGTAAGCAATTGTGAGAAAAAAGAAAAAGCAAAAGATAGCGAAATGAATGACTGTTTATGATTCAAGGAATCAACAAAAGATAGTGAAGGGGTTAAATATAAATTAATCAACTAACAGTGAACACCATTGAAATTTGAGTTAAAAAATGAAAAAAAATAGTGAAAAAATGAAATATTAGAGTTTCCAATGTGTTTGTTGTTCTGTTCTGTAATAATTAATAAACTTTTAAAAGCGAATGAGAATGACCAAAGTATTTAAGAAAAGAACAAGTAAGAGAAGAAGAAGAAAAAAAAAAAATTAACAGGATAGTAATAGTAGTACATGTTGTGATATCCTCCATATTGAAATCTCTTTTGAATATGTTTTTATTATTATTATTATTATTATTATTTCTTGATGTTTTGTGTTTAATTAGTTATTGAAATCTGATAAACTATAGCAAAATGGATGAATGAGGTGAATAATTATTAATTGAATGCCCAAAAAAAAAAGTATAATATTTGAATTTAATTTCGTGTATTGTATGATAAAAAACTTTTCTTTCTTTTATAAGATTACACAACAACCAGAAGCAGGTTCTTCTTTTAATAGTAAACTAGCTCTAGTTGCTATTTCAAAAACATCATCAACTGCTTCTCCAGTCAATGAAGAGCATTCAACATATTTTTTAGCACCAATAAATTTAGCAACTTTATCACCTCTTTCCTTTGATACATATTTTTGATGATAATTTGGATCTGTATTATCATCTATAGGTCTTAAATCTTTTTTCAATCCAACTAAAATAACAGGTGCATTTGGACAATATCTAGCAACTTCTTGAGCCCATTTCATACCTGCATTATCTAATGAATCTGGTACATTAATGGCAAATCCAATTAAAATTATATGTGCCTTGGAATATGATAGTGGTCTTAACCTTTCATATTCTTCTTGTCCTGCTGTATCCCATAGGGCAAGTCTAACAGGTTTCCCATCGACTCTACAATCAGTTGCATAATTCTCAAAAACTGTAGGATGATATTCAGTTGGAAATTCTCCCAATGTGAAAACGTATAATAGTGATGTCTTACCACAGGCACCATCACCAACAATGACTATCTTCCTCTTTATCACGTTATTATTTGTAGACATTTTAATGTGGATTGGAAAAGGACAGAGGAGAAAACAACAATGAAAATGAAATTGGAACAAAAAAAGGGGAGTATAGAATATACGTCTATTATAATATTGATATATATTGATTTGAAAATGATCAAAAGAAAAATTATCTGGGCTCAATTCAAATCAATGAAACAATCCCTTTAACTCTCAATGTAATTGATAAAATGTTCTTCAAATACACACACACAAGCCCTCTAACAAAGAGAACAACAATACAAAGGGGGGAAACAAAAGCAATAGTAAAACAATAATACAAAATGCTTAAAAGACAGACAATTTAATTATTTAACAATAACTAATTGAAACAGAAGAACCCTGTAAATGGTATAATGGTGTGAATATATATATAATATATATATATATATATGGTATATATATATTTATATGTGTTTTGGTAATAAATAATTATATATAAAAATTATATAATTATATGTGGTTTAGTTTAATCTTTTAATTACTACAATTAAACATTTGTTTTGTCTCTTTTAAACGCACCAAAATCTCACCCACCCACAATTTATTCACATTTTTTTTTTTCCTTTTTTTGTTTAATCAAAAATTTTCGTTTCTTTCACAAAAAAAAAAAAAAAAAAAAAAAAAAAAAAAAAAAAAAAAAAAAAAAAAAAAAAAAAACAAAAAAGCCGAAAAAAAAAGCACAGAAAATTTTGTAAGGAATTGGGCCCAAAATGGGGAGGACCCCCCGTATATTAAAAATTTCTTCCCCCCGTCTCCCCGGTGCACACGCACGCACGCGCGCCATTTGCAAGGAAATTTTATTATTATTATTGTTTGATTATATAATCTTTTGTTTTGAAAATTTATATATGATATACTTATTTTTAGCAGTTTACAAACTTTTACTTTAAACAATAATTGTAGAATATTTAAAGGGGTGTTTATGTGTATATGTGCTTAGATTAATCGAAGAGGATATTAAAATAATAAATATTGCTCAAAAAAACACATAGAATATAAATATATAAAATATATAAAATATATAACTGATGTGATAATTATTAACGGAAACCGGTACCCCAGGTATCTAATAAACCTTTATCTAAGAATGAGTTAGTTGTAGTTGGAGTTGGAATACCATATGGACTAACAGATGGAACCCCCATTAGAGTTGAACTGAATGGAATTGTACCAGTATTTGAATTATTAATATTGGTATTTTGAGTTTCTATTATATTTATCTTAACAAATAATGGATTTCTTAATTCATCGTATATAACTTCAAATGAAAATCCTAAATTAGAACTCATTGGTATACTAATTGATTTTATAAATTGATCCATTGTTAAATTTGGGAAATATCCAGATAGTGATCTCTTTGTATAGTGGTATAATAATTGAATTGAAATACATCCATTTTTCTCTCTTGGTAATGTAGTTGAACTTTTAAAAGCTTCAAATTGAATTTTACTGGCATCTGTATTTGATAATTGATTTAAACTATTGAAATTTTCATTAGGATCTGTTGATGTAGTAGTAGTAGTAGATGGAATTGCAGTGGTTGTTGAACTAGGATTTGTTGGAGTAGCAGTATTAGTTAAAGTACCATTTGAAATAGGATAAGTTGTATTTATGGCATTACCAGATGACCATAGCGAAGACATTGGACTATTAACTTGAGGAACAACTGAATTGTTACCTAAACCTGGAGAAGGCCCCCAAATTGAATTACTACGACTAGCAGTTGCTGAAACAGGAGGAATTATAGGTTCATTTGATGATGTATTTGAATTAGACCCCCAAAGTCTTGAACTATCATTAACAGTGGTTGATCCAATATCATTACTATTGAAGAATGTAGAATTGGATAAAAGTGAATTTTGATTACTCATATTCATGTTGAATCCACCAAATGAATTTGTTGTACCTGGTGAACTATTTTGTCTTGATAAAAATCCATCCAATGGTAATGAATTTTGCTTTTGTGGAGATAAATCAAATTTATTGTCCTCAGTTGAATTTGTTGCTGATGATATAAACTGTGATAATAATCCATTATCATTTCCATTTGGTTGTTGCTGTTGTTGTAATTGTGGATCATCAACTAAATGAGAATGATGCAATTGACTTTGTGGTTGAATGAATGGAGATGCGAAAACTGAAGAATTTTGGCGTGGAGCAGTATTCGATGAGGTGAAACCAGTTGGTTGAGAAGTAGCATAACCCCATGGAGATGATATTGTAGATGTAGTTGGTTGACTATTTTGATTCAAATCAAGACCTTGTAAAGCAACATCTAAACCACTTGTAAATCCAAATGAGTTGACATTATTTGTAGAAGGTATTGAATTAGTTGTAGATCCAGAGGTTGATAAGAATCCTGGTGGTGGTATAATATTCTGTTGTGGAGTAACTTGATTACTAAGATGCATCAATAGTTGGCTAAGGTGATCTTCTGTAAATGTCTGTCTTAAAGGTTGTTGTTGAGATTCACTAGCCGCAGTTGCAGCGGCAGTTAATGATTGTAAAAGTTCTTCTGGAATGGACGCTGGCATGTTTGTATTCTGTTGTTGTTGAGAAGCTAAAATTTCTTGTCTTTCAGCATTTTCTTTAGCAAGTCTTGCAGCTTCATTTTTAATTCTCTTTTCTTCCTCAAATTTTTTCATCTCTTCCTCTTTCTTTAATTTAGCTTCCAATTTCACTCTTTGCTCTTCTTCTCTACGTAGTTTTTCTTCCAATCTTTTTTGTTCTTTTTCTTCCCTTTCTTTACGAGCTTTCTCTTGTTCTGCCTCTTTACGTCTCTTTAATTCTTCTTTCTTCTTTCTTACTTCTTCTTCACGTTTTTTACGTTCGGCCTCTTTCTTCTTACGACCTTCTTCAGTTTTTCTACGCTGCTCATCTTTCAATTGTTTTTCCAATTCAAGTTTTGCATCTTCCCTTTTCTTCTTTTCTTCTTCTTTGGCAAGTTGTTGTAAACGTTTCTTTTCTTTCAATTTTTCTTTCTTCTTACGTTCTCTTTCTTCCTTTTCTTTCTTTTTTCTTTCTTCAGCTTCTAATTCTTCAATCAATTGACGTGAACTATCTTCTGCAACCTTTTCTTTATATGCAGCCATTAACTTTGATCTTAAAATTTTGGATGTAATCAATTGAAGCATTTTATAAGTTTCTTCTAAACGTTTCTGTGTATCTTCATCATCATCTTCATCGTCTTCATCATCTTCGTCATCTTCATCATCATCGTCAAACACGTCATTCACCTCTTCTTCATCTTCTTCTTCATGATGTGGATAACCATCTTCATTTTCTTCATCATCGTAATATTCTTCATCATCAAATTCTTCATCTCCAAAATCGTATTCGTCGTTTCTTTCAGCTTCATATTCATAATCGGACTCACTATGACAATCATCATGGTTGTGTTCATTATCAGATTCTTTAGTTGGGAATGTCCCTGGTAAAATTTGTAATTTTTCTCGACCGTTACGTTCCGTATCTAATTGCTCAACCATATCAATAAATTTCTTTCCATCGTTTCTCAATAAATCTTCAGCAACTGATTTAACGGAAGATGATTGGATTGTCTTAGCACTTGGTTTGTTTATTGATTGTTGTTGCTGAAATTGCTGCTGCTGCTGCTGCTGGGGTTGCTGTGTCGTCGTAGGATGATGTTGTTGTGAATTTATATCAAATGCCGATGTAGAAGGAGAACTTATACCTAATAAAGATTCTATCCAAGTGATACTAACAACTTGCGGTTCATCAACAACTGGATTTGAAGTTACTCTTTTAGAATTGTAATATCCATAGTATAATTTTTCAAGTTCTCTCTCCAATGAAATTTTTCTATTCCCACAAATTCTACAGTTACAGCTAACTTTTTGTTCTTCACGTATAACTTTCATTATTTCATCTTTACTAACTTGAATTATCGATCTTTTTCTATCATCAGGTAGTGTAACCCAGAATTTTTTAATGCTTTCCTTTTCTTCATTTGATGTATTTGAATTCCACATATAATTTCCAAAACCTGATGCCTTTGTATGACTATGGTGTTGATGCTGTTGATGATGATGTTGTTGTTGTTGTTGTTGTTGCGCATGATGATGATGATGGTGTTGTTGTTGCTGTTGTTGTTGATGCTGCTGCTGCTGCAACTGCAACTGTTGTAATTTTTGTCTTTCACTAGATGATTGATTACTTTCATTAAATTCATGGTCGTGCCCGTGCGTATGTGTATGTGAATGATGACTATGACTATGACTATGACTATGATGATGGTGTGAATGACTATGATCTTCATCTTCATCTTCCACTTCATCATCTTCATCATCATCTTCATCATCTTCATCATCTTCTATTCCATCTTGATCATGATGATGAACATGATGATGTGGACAGCAATATTCTTCATCATAGTATTCATTTTCTGATCCTTCAACTTCATCACACTGATGTTGATCTTCGTCTATATCGGATTGATCATAATAACCATCCTCGTGATGATGGTGACGATGATGATGAAGAAGTTCATCATCTTCATTTAATTCGGAAACTATAACATCACCATTGGGACTCTGTCTAATCACACGAGACGTTGGATAACTTGCACTAGCATTATTCAATTGAACTTGAAGTTTTAGTTGTTGTGAATTTGAATCTAATACTTTAGATGAAGTTAACTTATTATTCTTCTTCTTTGTCTTTAAATTTTTAGATTTATCACTCTTTCCCGCATAGTCAAAGTGAACACTCTCACCTGCTATAAAACTTGTAGACATGATATCACTTTGAGCGCAGATTCAAAGGTATATATATAATGGGTATGTGATAATGCGTTGATGGACAAAATATAAGAAAAAAATCAAAAAAAAAAAAAATAAATAAATAAATGAAATAAATAAATACAGATTATAGCTATGGGATCGAATCTTCAAATTGTATATATATATATATATATATATATATATATATATCGTCAAAATGTGTATTTAAAATAGAATATTTGATTTAATAGATTATTGATTATTGTCTATTGAGTATTAAACACTAATCTATCATATATAATAACTATTCTAGTATCAAGAATTGAAACCAAAATTTAAAAAACAAAACACTTGTTTTGTTTAAAATAAACCTTCACTCTTGTTCTCTCTCTCTCTCTTTCAAAAACAAAAAAAAAAAAAAAAAAAAAAAAAACACACTCTTACCCACCCACCCTCTCACGTTAACAAAAATTACGTTAACATTCACAATTTTTTTTACCACTCAAAAATTGTACAAATAATTTTTGAGAGAGAGAGAGAGAGAGAGAGAGACCAAAGAAAAAAAAAAAACCGAAAAATCTTCGAGGAAACTCTACAAATGAATACGTAAGCAGTATAAAATTTATATGTATCAATTAATTAATTATTACGTAATGTGATATAATATCGTACATATATGTATATATAAATTTTATGGGCGGGGGCTCCTTATAAAATTTTAATGTGTACCCTCCGCCAGCTCCGTATATGTTAAGCCATGGCCCACGTAGCTTAAGGCTTAGTGTATATTATTACCACGTACGTACGTTTAAATAATAATAGACGTACGTACAGCGTATTAAAATTATATATTTACACGTTGATTAATATGACAGATGAGGAGTAAATATCTTTTAAAAGGCGGTGTACATATTTCATATGCCATATGCCTTATAATCTATATCTATAAATCTGTATATCTCTATCTATTACCTATTATCTAGTATACTAGAATACTTGCGTATTGATTATTTATATGAGTAAATAAATTTATATATTTTATAGAATTATATAGTCAAAATATTTAGAATTTAGTCCACTTGAATAAAGATTCAGTAGGGTTAACTAATTCATTTTCATTTGATGGGAATGATAAACCTTCATCTTCACCTGCGCTAATAAAGAATTGTAAGTAGAATAAGAAATCTTTAAAGTCAAATCCATTTGCGTATCTTTGAATAGCATCTTTTTTAACATCTTCTGCACTGACATATTCTCTCTTGATGCTAACATTGTGTGATGATTCATATTTCTTCAAGGCTTGTTCTTGACTGATTTTATCAGAAGAGATTCTAATCTTATCTGGTAAAGAATCATATTCACCTTTAGCAGTAATTGAAGCAACAGCTTTACCAACATCTGGTAAGAAACTGACATCAAATTTGAAATCTGGATCACCTCTAACTGTCGCAACATTGGTTTCTGAATCTAATCCAACAGATCCCAAAATTTCGTATAAGAATGCACCGGGAACGGCAAATAAAGATGTAATTATATCAATGGTTTTAATACCAGCATCTCTAGCCTTTTTAGAGTGTAATGTCTTTATACCTAAAAATCCTGGTAAAGTTGGTTCAATTTTATCAAGCTCTGTACCAAATTGAGATGGGATATATAATTTTAAATTACCATATTTAATAGCAGCATCTAATGGAGTATCAAAATTTGGCTTAACACCACCAAGATTAATGAAAACATCGGTACCAGTTAAAACTTCTTTAAAGGAGTCAACATCATCAAGATCAGCTTTATAATACTTAATTAATTCAGTATCGGTATACTTGGATGGATCTCTAGTAATTGCTCTAATTGGTAAAGAGTATTTTGATGAGAATTCAGGGGAAGTTAAAGCTTCAATGGTTGGCTTACCTAAGAAACCATTGGTACCGAAAACTGCGACGACTGGTTTGGACATATTTGTATAATTGTATTGTATTGTGTGTGTGTATATATATATTTATATATAGTAATTTCTCTAAAGATGAGTAGTGATATAGAGTGAGAAGTATATTTAAATGAAATGAAATTAGATTCAATTAAAAGGGAAAAATGGAGATATTTATAGATAAATTATAGTATTACTAAAAAGGGTACATTTCAAGTGCCATATGTAACTACGTCGATCACAAAATTACGTAAGTTTTATTTTTATTGGCAGTTTCCATGTGACGATTGATGATTATACACAGCGTTTAAAATATTTGTCAGCAGACGTGATTCATGTTTATTTATAGAGTTTTCGCTTAAAAGACATGCTTTATTTATAATTTTATATGTATAAATTATATAGCCGTATCACCAACTCTTGGCAAGTGTTAGTTATTACTAAGATTTATAATCAATGAGTTGAAATTATCAATTGATTACAAATTATTTATAAGATTTATGTCATTTATAATTTTATATTGTTTTATAGAGAAGGGGATTAATGCGATTTATATCACTAGGATAGGAAAGCATCTCTAATTGCAGAGGTTGTATCTTGAACTAGATCAAAACCTTTCTGTAATCTATCATTCATTACCATAGCTGTATGTGGAACACCTTTATAAATGACTATTTTACTTTTGATACCATTTTTTTGTAATTTTGCATAGTAAGCTTCAGCTTCAGATCTCAAGACATCGCATTCTGCAGCCGCAATGAAAGCAGGTGGAACATTTTTAAAACTTTCATCTGGATAGAATAAAGGACTAGATTCAGGATGAGTTAAAGTTTCACCTCCTTTTGGTAAATATATTTGTCTATACCATAACATTTTTGAAGCTGGTAATTGTGGAGTAAATTCATTTTCTTTCCAAGAAATTTGAGTTTCTCCAGTGGCACTATTATCAGTAACTGGAACAACCATCAGTTGAAATTTTAAAGGTGGTAAATTTGCACTTAATTTTGATGCAGTATATTTATGACTCATGATTGCAGATAAATTACCACCAGCTGATGAACCTGCAACACAGATGTTGGTATTATCAATATTTAAATCTTTAGCCTCATTCATAACGTATAGTAAAGCTTCAAAAGCATCATCAACACATGCTGGGAATGGATCTTCAGGAGCTAATCTATAATCAACTGTAATAACAATACATTTGGCATTTTCTGCTAAATGTGTACAGTATGAATTTTCTGTATTAATACCACCTAATACCCAACCACCACCGTGATACCAAATTGTACATGGCCATCCTTTACTTGGAGCTTCACCTTTTGGAATGAAAACTCTAGCTGGTATTGAACTTGTAGCATCTGTATATTTTCTTGGAATTTCAATATCATAAATCTTAGCAACTTCTTTTGGTTCTGCTTGACCTGGAATAACATTACCACCTGACCTAGTCTTTGTCAATGGGAATTTATGAGTTTCTAAAATATCTGGTCTATTACATAGAACCTCATTGAAAAATTCAACATATTCTGGATCTAACTTATCAACCATTGAAGAATCAATCTTCAATGGTAGTTCAAGTAATGGCTCAGGCCATGAAAAATCTTCATTTAATTGTGTTTTATAAACAGACATTGTTATTATATATAATTGTTATTTGTTTGTTACCAATTGGAAGGGTAATATGAAGCCAACAAAAAAAAACACAAAAACAAAACAAGATTATTTAAAGTTTCTTTTATCTTCTTTATATATTAATTTGAATAATTATTTGTATAATAAAAATTGAATTATTATGCGAGCATTAGGAAAATATCGTTTTCATACTCCCTCCACTCACATTGTGTATTGTACAGAAATAAATTTCCTTATCAGTAAAAAAAAAAAAGCTATAAGGTGGGGGTTCCGAGGAAATTTTTCAGTTGCTGGAGTGGGGGGGCGGTGTACCTGGAAAATTTAAATTTAAATTTCTGATGGCAGAGATATGGGGGAGTATTTTTTTTTGATTTTTTGTGAATTTTATGAATTTTCCAATTTTCAATTAAATGTCCGCTTTCAGTTTCCATTATCAGTTTAATCGTTCGTTCCTTATATATATCCATACATATGTTCAAGTCTATAACCTTTTGCAGTTCTGTATTTTGGTTCAATTGTAAACTATATTGAATTATATCACCAATTATCATATATAAACATACAATGTCATATCCATATAAATTAACTCCAGTTGCCGATAAGGAGGCTCTTTTAACTGCCTATGGCGGTAAAAAATTAACAGAATTACCAACTCCATCATTTGTTGTTGATAGAGCTATATTTAAGAGAAATTCAGAAAAGATGTTGAAAAATGCAAATAGATTAAAGGCTGATTTCCGTGCTCATGTTAAGACACACAAGACTGTTGAAGGTACCATTTTACAATTAGGTACAGGTGAATTGAAGACAGATAAGATTGTTGTTTCAACATTGATTGAAGCATGGTCATTGATTCCATTGGTTGAAAAGAAGTTAATCAATGATATTTTATTCAGTTTACCTGTTGTTAAGAGTAGACTTGATGAATTGTCAGAGTTGAGTAAAGTTGTCCCTGAATTAAGATTGATGTTGGATAACAGTGAACAATTGGATGTTTTAGTTAATTATAGTAAAGCCAATAATATTTCAAAGAAATGGTCATTGTTTATTAAGATTAATATGGGTACCGATCGTGCCGGTTTTAAAAATGATTCAATTGACTCCATGTTGGAAAAATTGTTAACTACCGAAGTGAAAGAATATGTCTCTTTATATGGATTCTACTGTCATGCAGGTCACTCATATGCTTCAAAAACTGAAGGTGAAGCTAAATCTTTCTTGGTTACTGAAATTGAAAATGCTAACTTTGCTTGTAAAAAGGCCGTTGAACTGGATTCATCTTTAAAGTTACAAATGTCTGTTGGTGCCACTCCAACTGCCCATGCTTCTGAGATACTTGAATTAGAATCTCTTGGTCAATTGTATGGTCAACTTGAAATCCATGCTGGAAATTATCCATTTTGTGATCTTCAACAAATGTCAACAAACTGTGTTGATTTGAAAGATGTTTCATGTAAAGTTATTGCTGAAGTTGTCTCTTCTTATACTGGTAGAGGCTCAAAAGTTCCTGGTGAACAATTAGTCAATGCTGGTGTTATTGCATTAGGTAGGGAATTTGGCCCATTGCCTGGTCACGGTAGAATTTACTCACCACCAGGATATGAAAACTGGATTGTTGGTAGATTGAGTCAAGAACATGGTATTTTGACACCTTTAGAGGATAAAGAGACAGCTATGATTCCGTTAGGTACCCAAGTGGGAATAATTCCACAACATAGTTGTATCACAGCAGCTGCTTACCCTTGGTACTTCATTGTTGATGATGGTGATGAAGTTGTCGATATATGGGTTCCATATAGAGGATGGTAAATAATTAGTTATATAAATATATATATATATGATTTTGATTTAATATAGTATTGCATATGAATATTACTTTCAAGTGGAAATTTCTAATACGTAGATAAAAAATTACTAGTAGTTTAAGGAGATATGCGAACAATGATTTTGATTTTATTATAATTAACACATACATAATATATATATATTGAATAAGACAAAGAAAATAAGAATACTCACACAAAAATGAGTAATACTGGAATTCAAAACTATAAGGAATCTTCAATCTCAGATAATGCATTGAAAATATGTAAATGCTTCTTCCAAATAGTCATATCCATTCCATGATTTAATGGTGGTCTTCCAATAACTGTTTGACCAAGACCATATTTGAATTGTAAAGATTGCTTCAATCCAATAAGGTTAGTAGCAGCAGTCATTTCATTGATACCTGTGATCAATTCTTGTAACTTGGCAGCTTCATTGATTTTACCTTGGTTGTAAAGTTTCAAAAGCTGAACCATACACTTAGGGAAAACATTTGATATACCATCAATAACACCATTAACACCAACTGAAAGTGCTGGGACAAGAACTTGCCCAACACCTGACAATGGAGTAAAATTATTCTTCTTCAAGACTTCATTTTGACCTAGTAAAGTGTACAACGGGAAATTGAAGTTTGTTAGCTTACATCCAATAATATTTTCATGTGCACCAATTTGCAAAAATGAGTCAATAGATAAATCAATCCCATTTTGAACACCAGGATAGTTGTAAATAATGATAGGTAATGGTGAGTTATCTCCCAATTCAACGAACCAGTCAATTAAACCTTGCTGTTTGGTTATAGCAGGACCATAATAACCTGGCACTAAAACAATAATTGAATCAGCACCATATTCTTTTAAAATCGAGGCTTGATGAGATAAATCATCAATCGAAGCACCCATAGCACCTGAAATAATTCTAAATTTTGGATCTGGAATAGCATCACGAACTGCTTTGACCACTTGGGCTCTTTCATCCAAAGTTAAATGAACAGCTTCACCAGTTGAACCAGCAACAAGGATACCTGCAATACCTGCACTATACAAAATTTTGGCATGTTTAACTTGAGTTTCTAGATCCAAAGTTTTCTTTGCATCATCATTGAAAAAAGTTGGAACTGGAGAGTAAATTCCATGTGCTAATGTCTTATCCACAGTCATATTTGGTTGGTATATAGGTTATAAGTTATATTTTATATTTTATTGAATACTAAATGAAATTTCCTCTAAATTCGACAAAACCATTATCAAGAGGTGGAGTCTAATTCTATTAAATACGTTGAATTATACTTATTCCCCCATTTGACATTCTTGAATATAGCATATTATATTATATTATATTATAGTATGGTATATTATAGTAAAATATAGTACAATGTATGCATGTACTATAAAAGTTGTAAGTCCCCCCGACCCCTGACTCCACTTTATGTACTCCCTCCACTTATTTTGATAAGCATCTCGATAATAAAATTTATATATGCATCGATAAGGTTAAACTCACAATGGGGAAAGTCGCAGCGTGTGAGGCACGATTACACGGAAATTACTTTGAAGTTTGTTATTTTTAGTTTTGGATGAAGTTCACCAATTGGTTAGACAAAATTATATACACATTTATTTAAATAACATCATACATATGTATACAGAACACCTCTTCACTGCCCAGACTTCTTTGGATACAGTTGTCTAGCAACTTCGAGTACTCTCTTCCAGTTTCCCATTTACATTTGCGGTAAGATGAACTTAGAACGGTCAACAATCCAACTAAATTATTTATGTTTTTAATTCTAGGAAGAGCCTGTGCAAAGTCTCTTATTGTATCACTATATTCAGTTCCACTTAGCCTATTTAATGACTGAATACTTTTCCCGGTCAAATTTTTAAATTCATACCTAATACGTCTTAGGTAAGAACATGCATCTTCCATTGCAGGTACGTAATCTCCTTTGATTTGATATCCAGATTTTGATGATTTAAATAGTGATTCTGGACCATGTATGTGATATGAATAAGCCCAAAGAGAAAGAACTGCAGATATAACGACATTAGGACGATATATGAAAGGATCAGTATCTGGTTCATAAATATAATTGACTGATTCCATAGAATCCTCTTCTGAAAGCATCATCTCACAAAGTAGAATGTATGAATTAACCACGCACAGTGGACCAGAAGACGAAGTTGCCCATTTATTGATACGTCTGACGACAATTTCGTAGTCTTCTGGAAGAACTGGTACATTCATTCTTTTTGGTGCACCAGCGTATACAATGTAATCATAGTGACTAATTTTCAAATAAATTTGGGCAGCATGATATTCAGGGAAATTACACCTTGTATCATCAAGTCTAAATGAAGGGGGAAGTAAAGAGTAATCAACTTCTGAATTGTAAACACATGATGACGTAAGACAACAATTTCCTTCTGGCAATTGAGTTCTCCAGTAATCCAATGCAGAAGAAATAGTATCTTGCCAACTTTCTTTAACAGAATCCCAGCCAAGAATTGAAGACTGAGAATCCTTTTGACCCATTTGAAGAATCAAATTCAGTAATCCTGCTAATAAAATTTTACGACCAAATATACCAGTATTAACCCTTTCCTTTTGTAATAGTTTCCTAAGAGCATCTGAAAATATTGGCATTTGTGTCACGGATGTTGGAGTTTTGTTTCTATCAACATTATCATACTCCCAAAAATCATCTGGACATGGTAACGATAATCTTATCTGATTAGCATACAGATTCACTGGATGTCCATAAACAACTGCATGGATTGTATCAATATAAAATGACATCCATGCAGCTCTTTTCATTGATTCACTTTCAATCCAAGTCTTCCAAAGTGTGTTTGACTGACTAGAATCTGTACCAGATTCTTTTAAAGGGTCTCCACCCAATATTGGACTTCTTCTTAAAAGTTGAATCTTTGCCCCATTATAAATACAAGCTCTTTCATGTAAACTTCTAGAGGTTTTAGTAATTTCATAGGTTTCTAAGATCAATAAACTTTGAATCACCCACGATTTACAAGCTGGTCTAGCTTGCTTACAAGAAAATATTAACCAACGAAGTGGATCTGCAATCTTATCAGCAAGAGAATCTGGATTAACAAACATTATACCTTCAGGAGGATTCGTTTTCTTTGAAAAGGATGCACCAATCATAATCATACTTAGTAGCAACAATGGATGTACCTGATAAGTTGAGAATGATGGTCTATGTAGAATTGGATACTGTGAATGATACATCAACCAATAAAGTTCCAAAAAAGCTTTAATTTTTGGTATTTCAAAGTCTGGGTCTTCTTGTAAATTTGGGATATACCTTATCATTTGAGACAACAAAGCTTCATCAACATCACTTTGATAGTTTGCATTAGGAAATTCAGGAGTGAGAGCAAATATTTCCTCTAACATTGAAACAGTAGTTGAACCAAGTGGCCCATTGTTCAAATCATGGAAGGCACCATTTTCTGGTAAAGCTGTTTCCCTACCACTAGTTGGTGATACATTGTTAGAATCTTGCAATAACCACTTGATCAAGTTTGATGGTGACAATAAAGTAGAACTTTCAGGTATCATATTATACTGTGAGTCAACCATTCCACTAGTTATTCCTGGTTCTTTATTAACAGGATTCACCTGGGTCGAGTTTATTGTTACATCATTATCCCCGTCGAATCTTCTACTTGGAAGATCATCTGGTGTTTGTGGAGGAGGTACATTGGTATGTTGGTTGATTGGAATAAAACAATCAACTTGTTGGCTTAAAATTTCAGTATTAGAGTCAATACAACCACTCGTCCTTTGATTGTCATCCAATTTCCTATTTTTAGCGAAACGTTTATTATTGCTCTTACTTTTATTATTATTATTACTGCTATTGGAAACAGTGGAATTATTAATATACTTGTCTTCATTTGTAGGGGTTGAAAAGCGAGTATTCAAAGGAGGAACAATACTGCTACGTAGCTGTGATACATAAAAAGGGGAAGTTAAACCTCTCTCTTCTATAATCGAGACAGTTGATCCACTACCAGAGCTAGAACTAACAACTGACATTGAAGTTGGATTGTTTGAACCAGCAGAAGACAAAGCCGCATCTAATAGACTTTCAGATTCTGTTTCTAAACCAATTTCCTTTTCATTTTCATTTTCAACATGTATTCTCTCATGCTTCTTCTTGACGTCCAGCCTAACGAAACTTCTTCCACAGTCTGGCCAATCGCATACAAATCGCTTATTAGAGAGATGATTTGCGCTATGTCTAACAAGATGATCTGATCTCGAGAATATCTTACCACAATCAGGGTATTCGCATCTAAAAGGACCAGTCCCTCTCTTACGTTTTTTATCGGGCATTATTTGTCTTGTTATCTATTCAATATATCCCCACAATCAAATATATTTAATCGCTCTAAAAATAATCAAAGATAAAGATATAATTAGAAACCTAAAATAAAACAAAATAAGAAGCTATTTGGTGGGGGCTATACAAAATTGGGGGATTGTCTCAGTTTTATTTTTTCAAATGTTTCGTTTCTTTGTGTTTTTTTATTTTTTCATTTTATCTTAAGTTGTACACTTTGAATACAAAAAATTACAGAAATATAAAGTTAACCACTACAAGAAATATTGTACGTACAGTACACGCACGCGCGCGGTTAGCGGTGACCGCCGCCGTGAGCGATTTTTTATTTATTTATTATAAGATCAACATTGATGATAACATGAAAACAATGGGGGGACTATCGATAGCGAAGACTTCGATCTCCACCGGAAATTTCCAATTATAACCTTATACACTTTAGCGCAGCTGGGGGTGGGGGGACTCAGAAAATACGAAGTTTACATTTAATATGTATAATGTGGACATATCTTGTTTGTAAATTGTACCAATAACAATAAAAAGGCATAGCATAACCATCTCCCTATTGGGAAGAATAAATTATTATATATTTGTCATATGTCATATGCGATATGTCATCTGATTTATGTTCATTGTATAATATTAATCGATAGATTAATACCGTTGGTGGGGGACCATATTGGAGATAAGACTGTTCAAGAAATTTGTAAAAATTCAAAAAAAAAAAAAAACAATGAGGGAAAGAATAAATTAAAACCACCTACTACCACCCATAGAGACAATCTGATAAGACCATATAAGTTGTATAAGATTACAACTATGATAATATTACCTTATATTTTTCTACTTTATGTGGGGGATAATTATATATATAAACTGGGTTAATTTCCATTTAAAATCTTTTAGAATATATATAGACTCGATGTATAAGTGAAAATATCTTCAGCTGAATTTTTCATACCGAACCACAATTAAGATATAAATAAAAAAATAAACTATATATATAATATACTAGATGACAATGGATTCTAAAGTACAAGCATCTATTGATGTAGTGTCATATGAACACGAACTAGGTACTGAAGATAGAGGTACAAAGACTGAAAGTTTTGATAACTTTGGGACAGGCATTGATGCTATTGATCATAAGTTGGAGAGAAGAATATGTGCTAAGTTTGATTTAAGAATTCTTCCATTGATCTCAATTATGTATTTATTTAATGCATTGGATAAAGGTAACATTTCAAATGCTAAAACTGATGGTTTAGATGATGATTTAGGTATTGAAGGTCAACAATGGAATAATATGTTGTCAATTTTTTATATTCCATTCGTTTTATTTGCATTCCCATTATCACTTGTTATTAAAAAGTATAATGCTGCTAATGTCATTCCATGTTTAATGTTTACTTTTGGATCTATTACACTGTTAGCAGTTTCTGTTTTCAACTATGGATCTTTAATGGCAGCCAGATGGTTCTTAGGTATTTGTGAATCTGCATTTTTCCCAGGTATTATTTTTTACTTGAGTACTTTCTATCGTCGTGGTGAATTGGCAAGAAGATTATCTGTTTTCTATGCTGCTGCTAATATTGCAAATGCCTTTGCAGGTTTATTATCTTATGGTGTTTTCCAAATTAAGCATACAAAATTACATGGATGGCAGATTTTATTTTTAATTGAAGGTTGTTTAACTGTTTCAGTTTCTATATTTGCATTCATTTATTTACCAAGAAGTGTTGAATCTGCTGGATTTTTAACACCAGAAGAAAAAGAATGTGCCATGATGAGAATCAGAACCGATTCCTCATCTTCAAGTGGTGAAAAAGTTACAGTTTCAGATGCAGCTAAAGTTTTCAAACATCCAGTTGCCATTGCATGGATGTTCCAAGAAATTTTCATTGGTGTTCCCTTAAATTCAATTAATAATTGGTTCCCACAAATTGTCCAATCTTTAGGTAAAGGTACAGTTATGACTAATTTATATACGGTTGCTCCAAATGTTTGGGGTGCAGTTGCACTTTTAACATTATGTTTTAGTTCAGATTTTGCTCGTATGAGATCAATCTTTATTATAATTGGTGTTAGTTTCACTTTAATTGGGTTTGTTATATTTGGTTGTATTGAAACTAAAACACATGTTGGTGTTGCTTATTTCTCATGTTTCTTAATGACTACTGGTGCCTCTAGTTCTTCAGTGTTAACATCAACATGGTATAATAACAATACACCAAATGAAAATAGACGTGTTGTTATTTCTGCAGTTGGTGTTCCCCTAGCAAATGCAGCTGGTTTAATCTCTACTAATATTTTCAGATCTAAAGATGCTCCAAAGTATGTTCCAGCATTAGGTATTACTGCAGGTTTCGGTGGTGGTGCTATATTAATCATTGCGGGTATCTTATCATTTATGGTCTTTGATAACAGAAGAAGAAATAAGAGTCAAGGTGTTAATTGGACATACAGGGATGTTCCAACATATGAACTTGCTGAAGGTCCTGGAAATCCAAATTTCAGATGGATGTACTGAGTTGATCTTAGTAATCTATACCTTTTTTTTTATTCTGGGTGTCTATTTTTTATTTCTTTGAGTATTATTGCTTATTTTCTTTATTAATAAATTTGGCCAATGTGTTGGCATATTTTAATATTTCTTTGTAATTTGTCATTTGTATTTTGTAATTTGCCCATTGTCATTTGTCATTTGTCAGTTGTAATGTATCAGTTGGAATTGATTGTTTTACAAAATTTTACAAAAATAATTTAGCATATAATTTTAATTAGGAGTGTTATATATCGTATTTAATCTAAAGTTGCAATGGCTTCTAATTCATACTTAATAGCAGCATCCATAAAAGCAACAACGACACAGCTACGAGCTGGTTTTTGAGGGAAGTATTGACCATAAATTTGATTCACAACTTTTGAATATTCAGCATGTGAAATAAACATTGTAACTTTGAAAACTTTATCGAGTGAAGAACCACCAGCTTTTAAAACTTTTTCCAAATTTTTAATTGCTAAATGAACTTGATCATCAACTTTTTCTGGAGTTTCACCAGTTGCATAATTTGAACCGATAATACCAGATGTGAAAACATGACCGTTACTAACGTAACCTGGAGAAAGAACTGGATGTTCTTGACCTTGAATTGATTCCCATGTAATTTTTTGTGCTGCCATTTTGTCTTGTTATGTATTTCTTATGAATTTCTAGAAAGAAGAAAAGAGAAGAAAGTGATTGATAGAATAACAAGAATAAAATTTCAATCTTTTTATATAACAAACATAGCTTTGTTCAACAATTTTTATAAAAATATGAAAAACAAACAGGTGGGGGATGATGGATTATAGATGGTGGGGGGATTCATGATAAGAAATTAAATTTAACCACAAAAAACAATAGAGATGTGCGATTGATAAAGCACAATGAACAATACGCCATATATTGAATTAAGTGGCAGTGTGAACGTGGCTGAGTATATTCTTACCAATTATAAGTTGTTCTTCAATAGTACAATATAAATTACATATAATTACATAGAATTACAAATTTCACCAAGAATAAATAGAAGCACGTGAAACTAAACTCTAACTTCCCCGCGATATGTATATATATATATATATATCGATAATTTGAATGACATTTTTCCCCACAATTAAAATTACTACTATATTAATTTGCATTAAAAAAATTCAGAAACTATATTTATCAAAAACATGAATGTGGAATGTAAAGAGGGTAGGAAGGTAACTACTTATATAATATATATATACATATTCAAATGATTTATTCATCCATAGTAACAACAGCTCTAATACAATCACCTGAATGCATATCATGGAAAGCATCATTAATGTTATCTAAAGTTTGTCTATGAGTAATAAATTCATCAACCTTTAATTTACCATCTAAGTAATCTTGAACTAAATCTGGTAATTGAGATCTACCTTTAATACCACCAAATGCACAACCTCTCCAAACTCTACCTGTAACTAATTGGAATGGTCTAGTAGCAATTTCTTTACCAGCTGGTGCAACACCAATAACAATTGATTCACCCCAACCTTTATGACAAGCTTCTAAAGCATTTCTCATAACGTTAACGTTACCAGTACAATCAAATGTATAATCACAACCACCATCGGTTAATTCAACCAAGTATTCAACAATTGTCTTACCTTCTGGTAATTTAGCTGGGTTAACAAAATGAGTGGCACCGAATTTTTCAGCCCATTCTTTTTTACTTTCATTAATATCAACAACAATAATTTTACCAGCCTTCTTTTCAACAGCACCTTGAATAACTGATAAACCAATACAACCAGCACCAAAAATGGCAACATTATCACCTGGAGTAATCTTGGCAGTGTTAATTGCAGCACCATAACCGGTAGTAATACCACAACCTAATAAACAAGTTCTATCTTGTGGAGCATCTGGTTGAACAGCAACAACTGAAATATCAGCAACAACTGTATATTGAGAGAATGATGAACAACCCATGTAGTGTAATAATGGTTTACCTTTACAAGTAAATCTTGATGTACCATCTGGCATTAAACCTTTACCTTGAGTTGCTCTAATCTTACCACATAAGTTAGTCTTTCCAGATTTACAGAATTTACATTCTTTACATTCTGGAGTGTATAATAAAACAACTGAATCACCAACTTTAACACTTGTAACACCTTCACCAATTGATTCAACAATACCTGCACCTTCATGACCAAAAATAACTGGGAATTCACCTTCAGCATCTTGACCTGATAAAGTGAAAGCATCAGTATGACAAACACCGGTATAGTTAACTTTAACTCTAACTTCATGTGCTCTAGGTGGTGCAACTTCAATAGTTTCAATTGATAAATCTTTACCAGCTTCCCAAGCAACGGCAGCTTTACAAGTAATGGTCTGTAAATTATATTATTATATGTTAGTATTGAATCAACAATGAACAAAGAAATTAAGACATACCTTTCCAACAGTAGACATTGTTTATAGTATAATTAAATTGATTAATATATGTATATATATATATAAAAGTTTAAACTTTGTATAATAAAGAATAAAAGGGAAAAAAAAAAGGAAAAAATCAAAAACTAGTAATAACAACTTTATAATAAATCAATCATACAGCAAATCTATTGGTATTTATAACATAAATTTCAATAAGCAATTGAAGGCTATCGTATACCCAATTCGGTAAAAATTAGAGTAAAATGTTGAAATTTTTGCAATGCCTGCAATACGTGCACTTTTTTTCCGTTTTCAACAAACAAACGGCTGATATATAATTTTTTACAAGGGACGCACCCTCTCCCTTGTAACGTGTACACGGATTAGCCTATTAAAAAAACCACTACGGAATATGGGGGAGGGAAGGGAAATTTGGGGAGTTAAGAGAATACGTCTTATAATTCTCTTTTATATTTAACAATACTTTTTCTAACCTAAACAGGAAAGATATATACCCTTATCATTTATGTATATATATACATACATATGTGTATATGTGTATATTTTGTATATAATAAATGTTAATCGTTAATTGTTAATTGTTTATTAGTATAAACTTAAATAAAGTATATTGTATAATATGGAAGTGTATATATGTAATGTATACACGTGTATATATAAAGATGATTTATAATTTTATATATCTTATCCAATCAAATTTCGTGGAACGAAAGGATCATAAAATTATTGTCTTTTTGTGTGCGTATATGCACTGAAATGAAAAAATTTAACGTTTTAAAAAAGTCTTCTCGGAGTTGTACGTACACAGCCATTAAATTTCACTTGACATATTA
The DNA here is from genome assembly GCA_030567815.1 of Ogataea piceae. Lineage (NCBI taxonomy): Eukaryota > Fungi > Ascomycota > Pichiomycetes > Pichiales > Pichiaceae > Ogataea > Ogataea piceae. Next base: position 13,806 of record JAJLSX010000074.1, on the reverse strand, counting down.
CAAATCATTATTTTGATCAATCGGATCAATTAAATGTATTTAATATATATTTATATAGATACATATATATATGTAAACTTTCTAAAACATTGGACTATACTATATTAGTATATTATTTAATATATTCTGGATGATTCTGTTTGATTTGATTAGTAATATATGTATTGCTATAACATTTCAAGAACCCCAGCTTAATTAATAGATTATGTAATCTTATAGGGTTTTTTTTGTGTGTTTTTTGTGTTTTTTTGTTTTTATTGTTTTTTTTATTTGTTTTGTTTGTTATTTAATTATACACGTATATTCAATTATTCATCCAATTATATTGCTTCATTCAAGTTTTACAATGAGTGTATTAATAGAGACAACTGAAGGTAATATAGTTATTGATTTGTATATTGATGATGCACCTACTGAATGTTTCAATTTTTTAAAGTTATGCAAGGATAAGTACTATCATTATAGCCCTTTTGTAAATTTACAGAAAGATTTCATTGTTGAATGTGGTAATCCAAATTACCCAAATACTTCAAGTATTAAATCATTGCATCAACCATTGGTTTCGAGTTCATTAATTCATAATGATGTGGGTCAAATTTCATTTTTAAAAAATTCATCCAATACATTCAATTCAAAATTTATTATAACCCTTTGTAATGATCGCGATACTCTTAAATCTTTAGATTTTAAATCTACAGTTTTTGGTAAAATAGCTGAAGGTTTTACAGTGTTGGATAAGATTAATAATTCTATATTGGATCATGATAAGAGACCATTAAAAGATATTAGAATACTTCATATTTATATTCTTGATGATCCATATCCTACTCAAAGTGGTAGTAAAAGTCCATTGCCTACAGATGATCAAATATCATCTTTTAGATTATTGTTAGATTCTTCATCGGATGATGATGACGAGGACAACGTTGATAACAGTAGATTACAAACTACGTCACAGGCTTTAACGTTATCGTTACTTGGTGATATCCCAATACCTACAATTCAACCATCTCCATTGGTTTTATTCATTTGTAAACTTAATCCAATTACTCAAGAGGATGATTTAAAATTAATTTTTCAAAGGTTTGGATTTGTTAAATCGATTGAAATTATAAGAGACAAGTTAACGAAAGAATCACTTTGCTATGGGTTTGTTGAATTTACAGATCGTAAGAGCGTTGAATCGGCTTATTTAAAATTGAATGGTGCTTTGATCGATAATAGAAGAGTCATTGTTGATTTTAGTCAAAGTGTTAGTAAGTTTAATAATGATAGAGAGTATAGAGATAGTCGATCATATAGACATTCTACTAGTCATAGAGATATAAGAGAAGATAGATACAGTCGATCAGAAAGAGATAAAAGAGAAGATCGACATTCGACTAGTCATAGCAGTAGAGATAATAGAGACAGTCGGTCATACACAGACAGAAGAGATGACAGACACAGACATTCAAGCAGTTCTAGTAGGGATGACAGAGGAGAAGACAGAAGAGATGACAGACATAGGCATTCAAGTGGTTCTAGTAGGGATGACAGAAGAGATGACAGACATAGGCATTCAAGCGGTTCTAGTAGAGATAGACACAGGCATACAAGCAGTTCTAGTAGAGATAGACACAGGCATACAAGCAGTTCTAGTAGAGACCATAGTCAGAGGTCAAGTTCAGATCGCTCTCGTGATCATTCATACAAAATGGATTATCAACCTGAACATTACAGACCAAGATTTTAACCATCATAAGAGCATTACTTTTTATATTTAACTAATTACAAAAGCATTCTATGTACACTATTAATAAACCAAAAGCTTATTTATTACTAATTTGACCAACCATGAAATCTTTTAAAAATGGCAATTTGTTAATTGCTTGAACACCAAAAGATCTAGCCATAACCAATGGAGTAAAATCTGTAGAATAAATCTTGTGAATCTTATCAACAACACCTAACAGGACATGGTTAACTGGATATCTTTCACTGAAGTATGGTTCTAAAGCAAATTTAGCACCAATATCTAAACCTCTTTCAGTGGCAGTTTCTAAAACACCAATTAAAGATTTAACATCACCTTGACCCATGTTTAAACCTTGTCCAGCTAATGGATGTGTAGTATGTGCAGCATCTCCAACTAATGCTATTCTTTCATCGACATATGTATCGGCATGACTTAATCTTAGTGGGAATCTACCTCTAGAATTCTCAACAATACTTTCAATCTCTAAAGGATATGATTCTTCTTCTTCTGGTTTTAACTTTGAGTTAAATAAACTTAATCTCCAATTTATTTCATCAATTAAAGAATCATCATTCTTCTCAGCTAAATCATATAAGAAACTCATTTCTTCAGGGGTTAATTTAGCACCAGCATTAACCATAGCAACGAATTTATCTTCTGGAAGTTTCATTAAAATATTGGCAAGTTCAGGTGTAGTTGACCACACCAATGAACACCATCCGTCAGGAAGTGGTAATTGTGCCAATGGACCTGATTTTAAAAATCTTTGCCATCCTGTTGAAAATCTAAATCCATCATCTTTATATTTTAAAGTTGCCACGATACCCCATCTATCATATGACCAACCTCTACTTTCAATTCCTGCATATTTTCTAACAGGTGAATTGAATCCATCACATCCAACAAGTAATCTTGTTTCAATGGTATCACCATTGGATAATTTAACAATTGGCCATTTATTTGATTCGTTTGTGGAAATTTCAATAACTTTTGTCTTGTCTAAAATTTCTAGTGAAGAATCATCATTTAATTCTTTAATTCTTTGAAGTAACCCAGATTGTAAATTGAAATTTTCACACATTGTAGCAATTTCAGGTGAATCAAATTCTATCTTTGCATTGGTAACACCATCATATGCATGAATATTATCATATGCTTCCACTCTTTCCTGTTTGACATGATCCCATGCTTTAATCTCTTGTAAATATGAAATTGTCGCAGGTGTTAAACTAACAACTCTATTCATAAAATTTTCAGGTTGATCATTATGGAAATTTTCTAATGGTTCTATCAAATTACCACCTTCAATCAACTTGACATTTAAATTATTTAAAATTGGCGAATTTTTAATAGCTGATGCTAATGTTAAACCTGCAGGTCCACCTCCAATTATAACAATATCTGAAGTATGGGCAGCTAATATTCTAGAACTTGTAGAAAATAATCTTCTTGCTAACATCTCTATCCTGTAGTTTCAAAATTGAATTGATTACTCTTTATAAAAATAAAAAAAAACAGAAACAATAACTAATCTAATAATAAATTTGCTATAAATATATAAATATTTGAAGTGGTTCCATATTAAATTTTTTGGTTTGTTTGTTTGTTTGTTGAAAAAGGGCTCTCTCACAATTTTAAGCATCTCTACACTCTCCAAGGCTGTGTAAGTGGGAATTCTTTTTTTTTTTTCCAAAATTTTTTTTTTTTAAATGAAAAATTTGTGATTTTTTAATTGCCGTAAAGCTGAAGATCTTTAAAGAGATTTGATTTTTTATTTTTGTTTGATCTAATGGGTGGGTTGGTTATAATTAAAAGTATTATAGTACAAATTATTAAAATTTGGTAGATTTTCATTAAAGATTTTATATTAAGCTTAATTTTAACTACTGTTTCTTTTTTTTTGCCGTTTTCCTATCTTTGAAAAAATACCAAAACTGACGTTCGTTAGAATATTAGAGTCGGTTAGAGGGATCAAATTACCGACTATAAACATATTATCAGGTTTCAAACAGTACTCTACTAAGATGTCACCGGTAAAACTTTCAGATGAGCAACTATCAAATTCAGAATCACTTGATGATACCGTTTTTGTGAAAGATATCAGTTATAGTTCATTAATAAATAATAAAAAGACCGATTTTTGTATCTCCGTGGATTTAAAGACTTCATTTTTAAAGGCAAGTTTGACTGATGATTTGAAATATTCTATCAATTATGCAGTTTTATCAAGAGATTTTAAACATTTTGAAGAGTCGTCTAAGGTTAAAAATTTCAAATCTTTCCAAACTTTAGGTTCAGAGTTATTTACAAATGTTATATTCCCAAATGAGAATTGTACAGAAGGAACTTTAATTTTCAATCAAAAACGTGAAAATTGTAATCTTAAAGTTCAAATGACCAAATTTAAAGATGATGATCCAACACATGCTAGTAATGATGTTATCAAGATTCAAGATTTAAAATTAATGACAATTATTGGTGTTTTCAAAGAGGAGAGATTCAAGAAACAACCCGTTATTTTAAATATTGATGTTGATGTTGATATGAGATCAGCTATCGATTCAAATAAGCTTATTGACTTGATCTCAAACTATATTGAAAATGCAAATTTTAAAACTGTTGAAGCTTTAGTTTTAAATGTTTCCAAATTAGTGTTTCAATTTACTAAAGAAGCTAATAGTTGTTTTGTTCAAGTTATTAAGCCAGATGCAATTGATTTCACAAATGGTGTTGGTGTTTCAGTCAAGAGAAGTAGAGATGAAGTCAGTGATTTAGATGATATTGTTGATTTCAATGTCTCTGATATAACTACCGATAGATATAGTATTCCAAATCTAAACACCGAGACGAGTATTGTGGAAGGAAGTTGGCATCAAGCTTATTTAGCATTTGGATCTAATGAAGGTAACCAATTAAGTAATATCACAAATGCTATTAAAGAATTGAATTCAAAAAATGGTATTGAGGTTTTATATACATCTTCATTATACAAGTCTAAACCAATGTATTTCCTTGATCAACCTGATTTTATAAATGGTTGTTTAAAGATTAAGACAAGCTTACCACCTTTAGAATTGTTGAAAGAATTGAAAGATATCGAGTACAATATTTTGAACAGAGTGAAAGAATTTGAGAATGGTCCAAGATCAATTGATTTAGATATACTTTTATATGATAACTTGATCGTTAATTTACCAACACTTAATATTCCTCACATTAGTATGCTGGAAAGATCATTTGTCCTACTACCACTATGTGAATTAATTGATCCAACTTATATTCATCCTGTTACAGCAGAACCAGTTCATAACCATTTAAAACAACTAATCAATGGTAATTTCAAAGTTGATAAAACCATTCAAGAATCAATTGACTTGGTTAACTTGGTTCCATTACCTACCCAATGTACAGAGACAAAATTTGCATACATGGAGTACGATCTCTTGAATAATAAGTCAAAGACCCAACTAATGAGTATCTTGAATGTTACGCCCGATTCATTCAGTGATGGTTCTATGAAAAACCTTGAACTTGACCATATCATGGGAAAAGTCGATAATATGATTGAAAGTGGGGTTGATATCATTGATATTGGAGGGTGTTCAACCAGACCTGGTTCTGAACAACCATCATTAGAAGAAGAGTTATCTAGAGTTTTACCAGTTGTGAAACTTATAAAAGCAAAATACCCACATGTTTTACTAAGTATAGATACTTATAGAGCTAAAGTTGCTGAAGAATCAATTAAATTGGGAGCAGAAATAATAAATGACATTAGTGCGGGATTATTTGACGGTGAAATGTACGATGTCATTGCCAAATATGGTGTTCCATATATTATCAATCATACAAGAGGAACCATTGACACTATGAAAACTTTAACTGATTATTCAAGTACACAAAAGGACGATATCATTACATTTGATGAAGTTTCTTCAGAATCAGATGTTATCGTGACTGAAATTTCAAAAGAGTTGGCAGATTTAGTTATTAAAATGTATGAAAAGGGAATCAAAAGATGGCAATTGATTCTTGATCCAGGTTTAGGATTTGCTAAGAATCTGTCTCAAAATATAGCAGTCATTAATAACTTATCCAAGTTCAAAACACACAAGCAGTTGAATAGAACTACAAATGACTATGTCTCATTTGAATATTTACCTGTTTTACTTGGTCCATCAAGAAAGAATTTCATTGGTACTATCACCGGTAAGGAATCTGCCTCTGAAAGAGTTGTTGGTACAAGTGCCACTATAATGTCATGTATTGGTTTTGGAACTGATATCGTTAGAGTGCATGATTATAAAGAGATTAGAGATGTTTGTTTGATGGGCGATGCAATTTATAAAGGAATCTCCAATTGAAAAGGTTACCATTTAGCCATTTACTAGTTAGCATTTAGCATATATATAATATTACACTTAATAATAAATAATTTCAACGAAGGCAAATTTAATTTTTGTAAAATATACAATATGAAAAATTTTTTAAAAGTAACTAAAACAAAAAAAAATGATGTAAAGAGAAATAAAACAAAAACTAAAGAAAAAAAAAAACGATACAGTAATAGAACATATTCCAACTTCTCTCTCTCTCTCTCTCTCTCTCTTAAACTTCTTTTTTTTTTCATTTTTGGTCAAATTAAGTAACGGGGGTAGTATCAAAAACTCATCTCAGAAAACTAAAAGGAAAAAAAAAACAGCACAAAAAAATATAATAAATAATAGCTAATAAAAAGTAATAAAACAAACATACAATACTTTCAATAAGTATATTTTTATCAACTCACAGAGCACCGGGTAAAATTGAGTCTACTAAAATACAAGTTATCGGTAAATTCTCAAAAAGAAAAGAAAAAATTAAAAAAAAAGAGAATTAATTTTTCTTCTTTTGAAAAACAATAAAAATATGGATAAATAAATAAATAAAGGGGATGTATGAATGATGTTGTATACTGTATTGATGTTTATTCTATTATTCTATTATTACTACTATTATTGGATGTAGTTGATTAAATTTTTAATTTCACATTCTCTCAAAAAAACTAACTCAACTCTCAACGAACTTTAACAATAAAACTCAGATATTTAAGCAGTTTGTGGTTCATTGGTACAGAACTTTGAAATATGACCAACACCATTACACTTGTAACAAGTCTTATCGGTGCTGTAATTAGAACCACCTGATGGAGAAGTACATTCTTTTGAAATGTGACCAGCTTTACCACATGCGTAACATTTAACAGCACCTGATTGACAATCTCTAGCAAAATGGTTAGCACCACCACATTTGTGACAAGTTATCTTTGAAGAAGAACTGTTAAAGTTACCACCAGATTGTTGTCTTCTTGGAGCTGGAGCACCGGTACTAGCACTGGTACAACTCTTAGCAATGTGACCAGTCTTACCACAGTTGTAACATTTTGATTGGAACTTAACTGGTTCTGGACATTCTGATTGAACGTGACCAGTTTGTTTACAGTTGTAACATTGTTTTTGAGTAGTTTGCTTTGGTTCTGGACATTCAGTTGATTCGTGACCAGCTTGTTTACAGTTGTAACATAATCTAGCTTCTTCAGTACAGGCATCAGCAAAGTGACCAACTTGGCCACACTTGTAACAGGTTCTTGGGAATGAGGACATCTTGTTTGTTTATTAGGGTATAATATTACTTGAATTAAGACTTAAATTGTAAAATTCAACACTAAAACTTCTTACAAACAATACAAATAAAATTAAGGTCCTTCTTCTTATTTAATTACAAAATTGATGATGATGCGTACATTTTATTTTTGTTTTGTCCAAAAGGAACAAAAAAAAAAAAAAATTTTGTGATATTTTTCAATTTCAGCGAAGAAAAATTTATTTTGAGTTTTACACGTAAATTTGTTTAATCGCCCGATAATAAAAATTATAATTATACAACTACATAGTATATCATTTAAATATATCTTCTAATGCTTGACTTGTTTCATCTTCATCATCTGAAGAAGAAGAAGTAAAATATGTTTCCGTTTTTTCAATTGGTAAATTTTGTTTTTTATCAACTGGATTAGGATCAATTTTATCCATTATATATAATCCATAATCATTTGTATTTTCCATCATATCATAAGCTTTATCAAGATCTTTACCAAATTTATTTTCATCACTAATTAAACTAGCTATAATCTCTGCTGTTAAGACATATCTTGTAAAATAATTTATCCCCCAAAATTGAACAACTTTATTATATTTATTTTTTTCATTTAGTAAATTTTCTAAATTTTCAATTATATATCTTGATATTATATGTGCTCTTAAAGTACCTTGATAACCGTGATATTTATCCTTTGGTAAATTAATCATTTCCATATCAGTTATTAGTAATCTATGTGAAGACTGTGAAAATTCTCTTGCTAATTCATAAAAATATGATCCAATTTCTCCATTTAAAATTTGTTTAGCAATGATTAACTTCTTATCAATTATTTCTTCAAGTTGACACTTGTTTAAAACCTTTGGTTTAAATTTCAAATTCTTGTACTTTAATCTAACCTGTTTTGATTTTTCACTGTCATCGTATAAATTTTGTGACTTTATAGAATCTTCATCAATTGATATTATACTATCATCGTCACCTTCATCCTGTGTTAAATTTGATCCATTGAATAATTTATCTATATATTTAGAAGTATTAGAATTTTCTTCCCTTTGTTTCACTGTATTTTTAGAAACTTGTTTAAGTAAATGACTTGTATCCTTTTTAATCTTTTTAATATCAAAATCTTTTAATAAATCATCAACTTCACTATTTTTATTTTTATATTCTTTACCAGTTTCTGAATCACTAATATCTAAATCATCGTTAGTTTTAGATAGATCTGCAACATATAATGATTTAGTAAATTTTCTCTTCTTCCAAACTTGTGAATTACTACTCCCACCACTACTTGTAGATGATAAATTATCAACTGGTCCTGATCTATAACTACCACCTATATTTGGTCTCTTTTTGATAAATTTAGTTGTATTTTCATCACCACTCTTCTTTTTCCTTATTGGACTTGATAGTCCATTTAAACTACCCATACTCTTTAAATTTAATGAAGACATAATGCTGACCCAATGATATATCTACCTGCTCAATTGACCATCTCCTAGTACAAGAGATATATATAAATCATATATATATATACTGCTAGATAATTTTTGTATATAAACTACGCGTATTATACATATAAATATTGAAATAAATATATGCCAGATTACATAATACACGACTAACGACGCGTCTATGTTTCATGATTACGTAACACTAAAGAAAATTTCAAGTTAAAAGAATTATCTGAAATGATAAGCGATCTCACTATAATTATATGAAATTTCTATATTAAAAAGCAAAAAAGGGTAGTATATAACTGGGAGAAGCTTTTAAAAAAGTATAAGTTTATTATTAAGGAATGACAAGAAATTTTAAACTAATTCTACTTTTTGTTTTTTTGCACGTTTCTAGTTTTCAATTAAAGTTAAACAGAATTACATGCGAATTAAAAGTTTATTTCTTCCAGAGGGTTCTTTCTCGGTAGTTCGGTAAATGAGAAGGGATTTATAACTCTTCTCTCAAATAATTTAATTTTGAACAAAATCAGTGATTATACTGTCCAAATGGAGATTAAACTTTAAGTCTCTTAAAGGTCTAGTTCTTTTCTGTCAGTTCAGTCAAGGCGAGGATAAAGTACTTTAGTATATAGATAAAAGATATTGGAATATATTGAAAATGGGAGGTGGAACATGAAAGAAGAAAAGAGGATTATAATAGGAAAAAAGTTTAAAGTTAAAATTAAACTAAGGAAAAAACCATATTGAAAAAAGATAAACGTAAACGTTAAAAAAATGAAAAGGACACCATATGTACATATAAAAAAAAGCAGAAAAAGCAGAAAAAATAAAAGAAAAAGAGAAGAACGACTATTTAGCAAAAATGAAGAAGAGGGACACGTAGATATCCAAATTAAAGAGGTATAATGTATAATTGGTTAAAAAAAAGTATTAACAAATAGTAAAAGGAGAGACTTGACAAGTTATAGCAAAAGAAAAAAAGAAAAAAAGCACAGCTCAAAATGACAGTATATGTATCCAGCATATATATAATGTAAACCAAACCACCCATTGGCTTTAAAAAATGTTTGTTTGTATAGTAAAATTTAAAAGTGTTTTTTTTATATTTTGTAGTTTTTAATTTTTTTTCAATTCTTTCAATTGTTGTGCTTTTTTTTCATTCTCTTCTTTTAAATAAAGAATATACTTTGTAACAACATCTAAAATCATTGACTTGTTTAATTTCTTACCACCTTCTTTAGCATTTTCAATAATTGCTTTAGCTTCTGAATTTTCAGCGTCAATTTCAAATGCAACATTTTCATTACTCATCCAAGGGACAAGTTTTTGTAAATTTGCAATTTTGGAATTGATATTAATCCTATACTTTCTTTCAATTTTATTATGAGCTTTTCGCTGAGTTAAAGTCATTGGTTTCTTAACTTTACTAGAACGTGAATGACAGTTATTATTAACAATACTTTTTTTATTTTTAAGCTTGTCTTTACCATCTTCATCATTGGTAGCTTTTGAAATCTTTGAACATGCCAAGTGAATAACATTGTCTAATGAATTACTGTACTCTTTCTTAACTGTAATTTTCCCCTCTTCTTCATCATCATCTTCTTCCTCATTAGCATACTCCGGAGTTGCGATTAATGAAGAAACTGAAGAATTAACAGATTCAACCCCACTAGAGAAATCATCGGTTAAAGATGGAACGTTAGAATTTTTTCTATTACCATCTGTCTTCATCATTTGTGACTGTAACTCCAATTGTAACTTATAATCATCATCCTCTAATTTAATCTGTGGTTGTTGTGTTTGTTGTTGTAATTGTGGATATGTAGTTGAAAATTGTAATTGAGATTGACCATCATTTAATTCATCAAATTCATCTTGAAAGTCATCCAACCAATTGAATTTTGAAGCAATATCTAATCCTTTGCTATCATCAACCAACTCTTTTTTCATATTGTTGTAATTACCATTGTAATTTATATTTAACTCAGGATCTTCCATAAATAAATATCCCCCATTAGAATTACCTGTTGTGAATAATGGATCGGTTGTTAAATTTTGTAATTGAGTAAGCATATTAAAATTGTATATAAAATATAATATATATATATATACTGTATATATATATACTATAAGCTGTAATGTACAGATAAATTTAAAAGGGATTGCTACTAATATTTATATAAAAATTTAAAACCCGCAAAAATCAATTTATAATCAATTTACTAAAATGTAATTTAATGTAATACCATTTAACTTTTTTTTTAAAAACCAATAAAATAAAATAATTACTGTAAAGGGACAAAATGGCCAAAATGCATGGCCAAAAAGTCAAAAGGCCAAAATCCAGAAGCCAAAAGGCAAAAAGCCAAAAGGGAAAAAACGAATTAAAATACACAACAACTAAAAATTATGTATAAACCATCTTTTCTTTTTTACAAGCAAAAGCCGAAATTAAATAGATTAATGTATACTACAAGAATTGTGATTCCGTATTTCCGAAATACTGGGGGAAGTATATAGTACACACTATATACATACAATACTATTACTGTACAAGATTTAATACAATTAAATATGGTATGAGTATATTACTGTATGACGCCACAAAATTTGAACCGTTATGCAAAGCACGATATAATATATATATATAATGTATGTGTTTGACATATATTAAACGTATAAAAACGTTTGCATATTGTAATATATGAGTAGATTTTTTTTTTTTTTTTAAAAAAGGGAAACTTTAATACTAAAAAAAATCAAAAAATTATAAACTAAAAAACACAATAAAAATTCCTTATTGGATGATTGATTTGCAAAACTTTATTTAACCACTTGCTAAAATAATTTTTTTTTTTTTTGAGTAAATTATTATTAAAATTTATATACAAAAATTGCCATTTTCTTTATAGATAACAAAAAAATTAATATATATTATATATATATATGCAAAATGACAATATGCAGTATGCAAAAGTTTAAATTATTTTTTGTTGAAAATTGAACGTACGTAATATATAATATATAATATATATATACACGGCCACGGAGAGTTGAATTGCTCATCGCATTTCTTTAAATGGGTACGCGCGGTCTTTGTTAAAGTACCTACTTTTAATTATTGTTTCACATTATATGTGCATAACAACATTGCCTGATAGCCCCAAAGTTTATATATATTATATATTATATAATATGTAAGTGTCATTTGGCAGTGTATAAAACTCATACCACAAAATTTATATAACAATAGTTTCGTTATTTTTTATAGAAGCGAACAATTATATGATCTAGACGGTTGACACACAAGATTCAAATTGATTGATCTCTTACCAATTAAACTTCTTCATCAATTTCACTATATATACTTTATAAGTTTATATATATACTTTGAAATTTTCTGTTTTTAATCAATTCCAGTTTGTATACTTTAAGTTCTCATACCGGAAATGTTGTTCAAAAGCCCATAATTATATGCAGCTTTAGTTTATATATCTTTTTTTTTATTCAATATGCTAGTTTTTATACATATTTTATGCATACATGGAGGGGAGGCTTATAAACTTGCATATTAAAACCTTACTATATTTTTTGTTTTTTAAAATTTTAAACAATAAAAATATTTTTATTTTTATTTATCGCATTGCATATCCCCCAAAAAAATGCTAGCGTTTTCTAGCATTTTTATATATATATAAATATATAAGTAAATTTATCTTATTGTGCATATAAAAAGGGCTACCGAGCATTTTGTAGTGGTATAACTTGGAGTTCGTTACCTAGATAACAAGTATATGTATTACGTATTAAATTTTGATAGTAGTTTCTGTATACGAGTGATATATATGAGTGATATATATCTGAGTGATATATATATGAGGGATATATATAAATGTTTTATGGGCGTTGTTGAATCTCGTATGATTCGAAACTGTTAAACTTAATTACATACAATAACCAATCTTATCTTATAGAGACTATAATTATATATATTTTTCAAACTAAACGTCAGTACCGATTAGACAGAATAAATTTTATGTAATTACATGTTTATATATTAATTTTTGAATCACTGCTCTTTAGATATGGAGTAAGTGATTCTCTTTTTTTTATTATAGAATATCTAATTATAGAATCAAGTATTCACAATATATTGAAAGCCATTCAATTGTCGTAAAGTGATATGTATTATTAAATACATTATTATACCATATCCCAAGTGGCAAAAACCATTTGAAAATGTAAAAATTTATATATATATATATATATTCATGTGCGTATGTAAAATTGCGCCGCAAATTCATTCCGGCTTTTAAATTTTTTTCGAATTTACATATAATTCTACACGTTCTCAGAATTTATAATTTTAATATTCGAGTTTTTAATCACCCTCTTTATTTGCAATATACACTTGATTAAACAGTGTTGTTTCTTAACTAATTAAAATCTCCGAAATTAATTCAGTTTTATTCCTTATCTTTAATTAAGTATACTAGTATATATATACTAAAGTGTGGATATAAGAGCCGCTCTAAATAGTAGATTCTCTTGAAGTGCACTGAAATGAATTATTCAATTAAGCTTCAGCAATATTGTGTATAGTTAATTTTGCGAAATTTAAAGCCATATATATATAATATATAAAATATATTATTTCCATTAGTATTACTTTGGAGTATATAGATTTTATCTTCACACCAATTGTTAAAAATTAATGTCCCACCAGTCAACATATGAGAGACTATTATACAGAATTCTTCTGTCATTAATACCACGAATGAATGACATATGAGCATATAGTAAACGTATGTACAAAAGTGTCATCTAAAGCAACTATTGAATTATAGTTTTGGGGTTGCAATTGTAAACCCCCCCCCCCCCCCCCCCTTAGCTCCGCAAAACGTTCACCCCCTGTTTATATCCCATTCCTCCGCGTTATATAATTGACTCTCTATCACCCCCTCC
>JAJLSX010000073.1:0-62871 GCA_030567815.1 Ogataea piceae | reverse complement strand
CCCTCTTCTCCCCTTATGTCTTTATCAATTTCTCAGCAGGTTAAATCTATTGATTCAATGCCAAAGTTAGTTTCTTCACTACCACCTAGGAAACGAGCCAAGACAGATGAAGAAAAAGAACAACGTAGAATTGAAAGAATTTTAAGAAATAGAAGAGCAGCACATGCTTCAAGAGAGAAGAAGAGAAGACATGTTGAATTTTTAGAAAATTATGTTTTAAATTTAGAAGATAAAATTCAGAGTTATATCAAGAATGAATTGGTTTATACTAATATTGAGAAGAAGTTGATTGATTTATTAAATTTAAATTCAATTGATTATTCAAGTATCGATCTATCAGTCGAGAAGATTGATACTATTCAAAGACCTATTGATTTAGATACAATTTCAACTTGCAATACCACCTCTCCATTAAAAAAATCAAGAGACAATAATAAAGAGTCTAAAAATGAGTTACCTTCACCTAGTTTTGATGAAAATTTATCTTCTGATGAAGATGAAGAAGAACCAACACCTAAAAAGAGAAAGTTTCAAGATGACTACTTATCTCCACCAAATTCAACTTCTCCTTCAAAATTATCCTTAGATGAAGAAGAAGAAGTTATGAAACAAGAGTATACTAATTTATTCGATGAAAATGATGACGATGATTATATTTCAAGATCGTCAAGTTTAGAATTGTTTAAACAGTCTGATTTAATGATTGATATCGAACCTTTTATTAAATCTGTCGAATCATCAACCAATACTACTACCAATACCAACATCATCAATACCAATACCAATACCAACATCAATACCATCAACACTTACACTACCGCTACCACTACACTACCATTTAGTATCCCAAGTGATAAAGTTTCATATTCTCCAACTTCTATGGAAGATCTCTGTGCTTTTAATGTTGTGCATCATCCAGCAGTGATGATTGTATAATTTATTTTTTAATCAATATCAAAAAAAAAAAAAAAAAGGAGAAAGATTTTCATTGTTTCAAATTTTGCCGTTCCCTCAATACCGTATGATTTGAAGTTTTTTGTTTTTGAAAAACTAAATTGTTTGTTTTTACTTTGTTTTAAAATAGGGGTATTTGTTTGTTTTAAACAAACTTTTCTTTTCAATTAAAACTCTCTTCATATATTGAACAATGAACATCTTTTATTTTTTTTTTTTTTGATTTTAATTAATTTTTTTTGGTCCGCAGCACCATTAACAACAGAGATCATCGAAGATCCATTTGACTTGGATGAATATTTAACTTTAGATAACTACAACTAGTCTTTTATATATTTTTGTTTTCATTTGTTATTATTATTTTGTTTTGTGTTTTGCGTTTGTGTTTGCGTTTGCGTTTGTGTTTTGCATATTGTGTGTGTGCTATTTCTTTTACTGGGTTATCTTTTTTTTTTCTTTTCTTTTGGTTTGCTTTCTTTTGTTCATTGTGAATTTTTGTTTTGCTAATTACTAAATTAGTCTTGAGGTTTTTACAAAAAAAAAAAAAAATTGTTTTTTTTTTTATAAAGTGTGGTATATTAGAGTATACATAGGGAACACACATAAACATATCAGTGAGATTTCTTCAAGGATGATAAACTCAATTAAAATTACAAGTTTATTTTCGTTTCACCATTCACAGACTACTAAGATCTCTTTTTAATTCTTTCTTTTGTATTCCTTATTACACCTTGCAAAAAGTTGATTTTACTTGACGCGAATCATTGTGGCGCAATCCTTTATGGGATCTTTGCGACTGGGTTCTGGCGCTATGGCTAATGATACTTGTTAACGTTGTAATATAGTTTCAAAAGTTTAGGAAATAATCACTGTTTCTTTTTCAGTTTATATTGTGAGAAGGAAATATACTCTGTAGTTAACACGGTTATTGGCTTGAAAATCTCATTTAAAACAACTGATATAGTACTACTCTAATCATCCATCACTTATATATATTTTCTTCTTATCTTATTATTATATATTTAATCGAACTTCTTTGATATCATCGTTTTTTGTTATTTTTATTACCGTAGATCAAAAATTGCTTTATGTAATGAATTATGTAATTGGAAAATAAATTTTTCAAAAAGAAAAAAAAAAAAAAAATTTCTGAAAAAAAAATTCAAACAAAGAGAAAGTTTGACATAAAACAAGTCATCTTTAAGTGTTATTATCCCCTTTTGTTTGTATTTATCTTGGTATTCTCTTTGTTTTTAGTAAGCATAGACATGAGTTATAACGAGTTAAGACAGTTGCATACGCAACTTTTATTTTTAAACAGTCAACCATTAGATAAATCCATCAGTTTAAATGGTGAATTGGTTAGACTTGTTGAACTATTGTCAAATGGTCAATACTATAAACTTATCAATTCAACAGATTTCCAACAGCTTGTATTCAATAATGATGAAATATTAGCAATTACTGAAAAATTCTTAGCTCTACCTGAGTTTGACTATTCTGTACTATTAGAATTTATCACTACCGTTTCATATACAATTGATTCGAATTTAAGAAGTGATAAATCTATCAATTTAATATTGGCCGTTTTATTCTTACAAATGTTCATACAGTCAAACTATACTGGTCCAAAATTACCATTTGATTCATCTCATGATAAATTAGGTTTCTTGAATTTAATTATTCGTAAATGTGCCACCGATTCAACTTTTGCCAGTTGCTTACAACAAAGTAATTTATCACTACTAAGTTTATCAGGTCAACAACCTTTTAAATTATTAGATTCAGGTTTATTCTTAACTTTTGCCCTTTGTATCTTGGAAGTTCAACAAGGTTTACCTAAGGGTAAAAGTTTACTTGGTTTACAACAGGGTGAATTCTCAACTGAAGAGATTGTTCAAAGTTTATCATTGACCAACGAGTTGAATAAAGATTCTGATTTATTACTTGCCTCTGTGTGTTGGTGGAGGTCAAGAGCTTTACAAATTCAGCAATCTTTATACCCTGAAGAGAACTCCATTTTAACTGAGTTGTCATTAAACCTATTGAATAATTCAACCGTTCAATGTTTTATAAATACCGAGGAATTAAACTCCAATTTAAATCAATCATTATTAGTCTCCTACCACTTGGAAACTGCTAGAAATGGATTAGCAGGAAATACTGAATCTATTACAATAGACTCATTATGTAAAGCTAAAAAGACAAGTGGTTTACAATTTGTTATGACTGGTTGTAAAGCTAAAAGAACTAAGCATCAAGCTAACTCAACTGCTGCTTTGACTGTGTTGGCTAAATCTCAAGATTCAATGTTAAGATTAGACGATTTGGAAATCGATAATAGTAATGAAGTCAACCCTCAAGAAGTTGCATTGAACGATGATTTATTCTTGGAAAGATTACAATATGACTCTTTAGGTAATAAAGACGCTTTCGATTCAAGTAACACCGATTTGAAAAGGGTTAAGATTGATTACTCAAATCAACAAGAACAAGAACAAGATGAAGATGATTCTAAATTATTACCAGTGGCAATGTCTGAAGATTTAATCCCTACCGCATTGTCTTCAATTGATCCAAACAATCAGCCTGTCTTGTCCAATTTGGATTATATTCAATTGTTATTAAGGTTAGAAACTATAAGAGTCAATACACCAATGAATAATATCTTAGTTAATGAAGAATTGATTGCATTGGTTCAAAGAGTTATCTTTACCGGTGGTGAGCCTGCTTCTGCTGCTTCTAAACCATTATCTACATCTGCTACATCCGCACTTGATTCATCTGTTAATTGGTTAATTTTCTCAAGAGCTTTATGGATGAGATCTTTATTAGAAGCAACAAAGGCTAAAACTGTCGAACGTGGTGTTTTACAATTATATTCATTGGTGGAAGAATTAGGTATTCACTCTGAACAAACTGCTCGTTTATTCCCTAAATTGACCGACGAAGTTAACTATTCAAGAGATTTCTTAGATTTAACTAGTGAAACAAATAAAAAATTAACAAATGCTAAACGTTCTAAATTTATTCACTTGTTACCTTTATTACCAAAATGGTCAATGGATACCACTTTAGCTAGTAAATTCATCGAATTAGGTTCATTGAGAAATGCAATTGAAATTTATGAAAGATTAGGTGAATTTGTCGATGCTGCTCTATGTTATGCTTCAACTGGTGATGAATCTAAAGCTGAAGAATTAATCGAAAAACATTTATCACAACAACCAAATGATGCTAGAGCTTGGTCTATATTAGGTGACATTAAAGAAGATCCAGAATGTTGGGAAAAGGCTTGGTCTATAGGTAAATATGCAAATGCCAAGAAAGCTTTAGCTAAATATTATTACGCTAAAAGATTACCAACTGGTCAAAGAGATTACGAAAATTCATTAGCTGCCATGCGTGACTGTTTAAGTGTTAATTCAACAAATTTCGAAAATTGGTACTTTTACGGTTGTGTTGCCCTTGAAGTGGAAAATTTCGAATTAGCTTCTAAAGCTTTCACTAGATGTGTTTCTATTGATGACTCTCATTCTTACTCATGGTCTAACTTGGCAACTGCTTTGATTAGAATGAATAAATTGAAAGAAGCTTTCAATGCATTGAAAAATGCCGTTAGTGTTGGTGACAATGGTGACAACTCAGCCTCATGGAGAATCTGGGAAAATTATTTGATTGTTGCCATTAGATTATCAAACTGGGATGAAGTCTTGTATGCATCAAGAGTCTTATTAAACTTAAAGAAAGATACAGATGGTGATGGTACTTTAGATTTACCAATCATGGAAAAATTAGTTGAAATATTAACAACTGAACCATATGATGAAAGTTCAAGACAGACTCATTACCAAAAATCTTGTATTGATTTTGTTTGTAACATGATTCCAGCTGTTGTTACCACTAATTTAAGATGTTGGAGAACAGTGGCAAAAGTTAACTTATGGAGAAAGAAACCATGGTTAGCTATTGAAAATTACGAAAAGTCATACCGTGTCATGTCTGAAAACCCCGAATTATCATCAAATCAAGACATTTGGAGCGATGCCGTCGATGCCTGTGACGATTTAGTCTCTGCATATGAAAATTTCGGTGAGCTTCCTGGTAAATATGGAGCTGGTGATGTAGTTTGTAAAGATTGGAAATTCAAGGCTAGTTCATCCATTAAGATATTAATGGCTAAGGGTAAACCTACATGGGAGAACAGTGATGGCTATAAACAATTAGAGTTCTTAAAACAAGGTTTATAGATTAATTTACGTTTATGTTTCAGTTAAATTTTTTTTTCAAGATTCTTTTTTTTTTTCAGTTTTTTGTTTTTTTTTTAGTTTTTTTTATTTTTTTTTCTTCATTTTAATAAGGGAAAGGAAGAAGGATAAGTTTTTATTATTTATATATAACATCTAATATAGTTTTCTCTTCTTGTTGAACTTTTTCGTTCTTTGCTTATCTAAATTTGAATGTGTCTCTGGAATATGAGTTTCACCAGACTGATCCGGTAATTTCTCGTATTCAGATATAGACAAGATGAGAATCAGTCTATTTTGGAGACTAATCCAATAAGAACGGACGAAAGTTGGCAAGACACGTTCATCAATGATAACATCAACAACACTGAGTAAATTTGCAACTGCAAACCTACTTGCATCTGAATATTCAACTCTTAACCCCCAAACAAAGACGTAAAATATCAAAGCATATATTGATCTTCCCTTATATGATTCTTCAAGTAGTAAACCAATAACTATTAAATCTACATGAGCGGAAGCCAAGAGAAGCGGATACTCAATATAGTTAACCAATGGAACCATTGCAATAGACAATGGATGATTAGGGTATGCTTCCAAGATGAAGTAGTTCAAAGTATTTAAAAATGAATAGGTAGCAAATGGGAAAACTTTCCAAATACTAGATGGAGTAGATAACCATAGAGATGCATATACCAATAAATGTGTGTTTTCAGATCTTAACATCTCAGTTAATAGTATGCTACTATAATTTGAGTGTCTAGAAATTTCATTATCAATGATATATCTCTTGTAAACCACAAGGGAATACGTAACTATTGACGCATAAAGTGAAATATTATACCATGGTAAGTATGCTAAGAAACTAGTCGATGAATTCAACTTTGAAAAAGCATAAGTTATCATACCTATCAAACTAATAATATGGGATGAAAGCCATATGTACTGTAAATAATCTTCAGGTATCAAAGATACTAAATATTCATAGATACTATACCATGGTATGTAGGATAAATAGTCTACAGTTGACTCAAGAACCCCGTTCTTCATTAAAAGCAAATTTATATATAAGTAACCAAATACCAAAATGGACAAAAAGCAAAATTATATTATAGTATTTACAGTAAGTTATAGAAAAGATGAAGTTATTATATGTATAGGAGGGAAAGAAGGGTGAACAATTAGACGCCAAGGAAGAAAAATAAAAAAAAAAGACACGAGAAGAAAAACAGGGGAAACCAAATACAGCCGCAAGATTCATATATATTTCTGCGTACACAGGAATGGAATATGATTCAACTTGAACAACTTAACATGGTTTATTGTAAAGATTTATAACTATCAAACAGCTTATTCTTTATCTTTCTTTGGAGCCTCAATCTGTGGAGACACATTTGGGTCTTCTTTTTTTCTAAAACTGTCAGGAGCATCTTTGGCATGGTGTCCGATCAAACCTTTCAATTTATCAGGAATCTCTTCAAAGACTAAATCGTTAGTATCTGATGATACACTCTCACCTTGAGCAGCTAATATATCTTCAATATTGATTCTATCATCGGAAAAAATCTATAAAAAAAAAAACACAGGAGGGTCATTGTTAGTACGAAAGGAAATATTCAAAAATCTATAACATTCTATTGAAAAATACTCACCTTCAAATGATCAGCAATCAAATGTCTATTCTTACAACCTGGACACTGAATCAAAACAGCGCCTGAAGTATAAGCCTGTTTTGACATTGTATGACTAGATCTAGTATCACACTTCTTACATGTGAACGCAATCATTAAAGATGGTTTATCAACCTTTAACTGATGTGTGTTGCCACTTTGAGAGGACTGTAAACGTGTTTGATATCCACTAAAGTGTAGATAACTTGCTGTAGGAGAAGGTTTGGCAAATCTTAAAACATTGCTACTTGTCAAAGTTCTCAACAAAGAACCTGATGCCTGTCTTGAAAAACTTCTTAATGGTATTACTCTAACTGATGACATTTCCTACTGATATCTACCTATTTCTCTCTATTTCTCTATTTCTCGATATACCAACCACCTTCTCCCCTTCATTAAAGCAATTACAAAATAAAAAACGTCAATTTTGCATGTTCGTTTCGTTAAAATTGCAAAATTTACTGAAATCTCTTCACATCTCTGCACACCGAAATTTTAATTTTTTTTTTCAAAATTTCTTTACACCGCCTTGAATTTAGAAAATTTTTTTTCGTTTTTTTCGTTTTTTGTCGTTTTTTTGTCGTTTTGTAAATCTTTTTTGATTTTTAAAAGGAAATTTAGTTATGGCAATTCCTCTTTTTTTGTAAGGTGATTTGGAGTTGGAAGAAGAAGAGTGTGTTTGTATATAGTCAAATGATCAAGCCAATTGTTGTATGGCGAAAGTCTTTCCTTATAAGGACGAATAGTCTAGTGATACGAAGTTTCCAATCCAGTAGCATTACAAGGACCGATGAGAAGGATACTTTAAATATACCAAAGAGTTTGATTAACAACGATGAAGAGTTACTGAAATCTATACTGGAAGACAATTCAGATGAGAATTTATCTAGTGGGAAGCCAGCATTAGGACCCAAGTACTGGAGAAATCAGTATGGTAAACAGTTGAAGAAAGTTAACAAGACAATAGATAGTACATTAGATCAACATTTGAGAAGAAATATGGACAAGATTAGAAGTTATAATAAAGTTTTCAAACAGACTCCATTGGAAAGAATCAAGACAGATCCATCAACCGTTGCTGATGTGAAATTTAACAGTTTTTACTCGAATAAAGTTTTATTGTACTGTTTACAACAGTACCTTGGCACCGAAGAACCTACAGAGTTTCAAAAGAAATTTTTAGCATTGTCAAGTTCATATCTAAGTACTATAGCTAAAGGAGATCAAGGGACAGGTAGAACATTATCTTTAATTATGCATGCTTTATTCATTAAAAGATCAGAAACTAGAGGTCCAGGGATTTCATCTTTAATCATTGTCAAGTCCAATGATCTTGTACTTAAATATGAGCAGATAATCTCAGAAATAGTGTCACATTTACCAAATAAACCTAAAAATAACCATCAATTAGCTCAATTTTTGTATAGATCAGATAAAGAGAGTGAAATGCAGCAACAGGCTATACTAGGTGAAGTGTCCACTCCTCATATATTGGTTACCACTCCACAAAGATTATTAGATTTACTATCTTCAAGAGGTATGGATTATATCAAGATCAATAGTTTACCATTTATCGCAGTTGACGATTTTGATACCATGATCGATTCCGATGAAATTTTAGAATCTAAGAAGAAGCAAGCACCAATCGTTCAAATTTTAAACTATGTTGTTAAACTTCAAGATTATAAAAGAACACATAATGATCCACACCCGCAGATAATGTTTACCGTATCAGCCAACGCAAGTGAAACTTTACTTGAACAAGTTAGAGAAAATACTAAATGGTTCGATTGGAATAAATTTGTTCAAATGGGTTCATTTGAAAATGAAACTGAATTACCATATTCTAAAAATATCGCCTCTAATGTTGCAATCAGTTCAGTTTTAGTTCAACCTCATTTAAACTTGAAGAAAAATAAACTTAAGATTTCACTTTATGATATGTTACCATTTAATTATGGTAATGATATGTTAAATTGGATAGATAAACTTTTCAGAAGTTATAAAGGTAATGATACAATCTATCAAAGTTTAAGAAAAACAAAGAGAAGTTTAATGACTAAAGAATTGAAAGCTATAGAATTGAACGTTCTAGTGGCTGGTTTAACTAAACTTATCAAAAAGAAAGAATCCAATTTAAGAAATAAAAAAGTTTTAATTGTTCACCCAGATGAAGTTAATGGTCTTCATATTCAAAAATTATTATCTAAATCTAAATACCATTCTAAAATATTCAAAATACAACAAGACACAAAATTTTTCACAACACCTTTGGAAATCGTCGATTCGAATACTCCAACTGTTCAATTTTTAACTATCAATTCTAGTGCATTAACAGGTATCACATTCAAAGGACTAGATAGTATTGTTTGTCTAGGTGTCGATTCGATTAAAAATGTTTCCAATTTCATTTGCATTGCAGGCCGTTTCCGTGATTCAAATACCGGTTTAATCAACGATGAACTATATCCATCATTTGCCAACACTGATACACATAATATTGAAAATAGACTGTTCTTGATCAACTCCATGCTAGATTTCGAATATTCAGAGAGAAACTTTTTGGAAAGACTATGTATCCGTTGTGGTCTTTTAAATCAATTTGAATCTGTTGGGGTTAGAGAGATCGATTTCGATATTGCTGAGTATTCTAAAGAATTCACCAGTGACTACAGCTTAGAGTCAACCGACAACAATACTGCTCTTGAATACACTGAAAATTTGGAATACAATTACCGTGAATGAATGATCGAACTACTAAAAATACAGAAAACAAAAAGCACTATAAAAAACTACAAAACACTCCCCCATACCAAAATTTAACGTTTTTTAATGACATCAACTTATCGCTAATAACTTATTTATTAATTTCTTGTACATAGATTATAAATACATTTTTTTTAAAACAGTATCTTTCCTGAAGTAAAAAGTAAAACTTATCCGTTTATGGAACTGATTATAGTCTCAAGGGCATCTTTTTTCAATTTTGCAATATCTTTGTTGTCCTTGGAAGTACTCTCTTGCTCAACTTCATCCTGACCTTCATCTGTCATTTGTATATCTCCGTCAGCACTAAACGACTTGCTATCATCCGAAGATGATTTAGTTGCATTTGAAGCGACAGCATTTGATGATTTGAAAGTTTCAGTATCAAATTGAATCTCATCTGTAAGTAACATCTTGATACGGTTTTCCACATTTTGACAAGTTGTCTCGATTTTTTCAATAGCTGCTAGATCTTCATTGATCTTTTCTTCAAATTTAAATATTAAAGCTTCTCTCGATTGGTGAAGTCTATAACTATTCAACAAATGATGTAAATTAATCAATATAGTTCTTATCTGTTCAATTTTCGTAAATGCCACTGCTGGATTCTTAGCCACTAGTCCAATAAACTCCAAGAAATTTAGTAGTAAAGATTTCGTCATCTTCTTCAACTCTTCAATTCTCTCTCTAGTGAATATTTCCTCTTCCTCTTCCTTTTCTTCTTCTTCACCATCGCCATTACTCTTTGAAACGTTATCGTATAACTGATGAATGCCAGATTCTTTCAACGCTATAAACTTGTCCTCAAAATTCCAGATATCTCCAAATGATCTATAATTTGGCTTTTGTGGTGCATTTGGAGGTATTAAAAACTTTAAATCTTTCATCTCCGATATCGTTTCTAAAGACTCTCCACTCTCCAGGAGTTGATTCACTTTGGAAACGTTCTCATTTGTAAAGAAACGAATATAAGGTGGCGGAGGTGGATATAATGAAGATATTAAGTCGTCTTGTCCTTCTGACATTGCATATACTCTGAATAATGTACCTTGTTATACAACTCAATTGTCATAAAAGAAGTAAAGATAAAAAAAAAAAAAACACTTAAAAAACGTCAAAATTTCTCTTTAAAAGCACAAAACTCAAAAAAAATAAAAAAAAATTCAAAAATTTAGAAATTCAAAAACAAAAAAAAAAAAAAAAAAAAAAAAAAAAAAAAAAAAAAAAAAAAAAAAAAAAAAAAAAAAAAAACACACAAAAAAAAAAAAGACAAAAACAAAATGTTAGTCGATTTTAATTAGTAATACAAACATTTTACTTGTTTTATACCGTATACAAGTGATATACACAGAATAAGTATTTCAATAAAAAGAATGTCAGAAGAAGAACTTAGGGATCAAATGGATATAGACGAAGTTCCACCAGGTATGTACTTTTATTTTAAGTAATTGGAGGTTATATAGGAATTTCTTTCGTGTTACTAACATAGACAATTTATCTATTATAGCTGCCGTGGCACCAAAACCTAAGAAGAAGAGATTTGAAGTCAAGAAATGGACAGCGGTGGCATTCTGGTCATGGGATAGAAACAATGAAACATGTGCAATTTGTAGAAATCATTTAATGGAACCATGTATCGAATGTTCGAATGCAATCACATCTTCTGGAAATACAGCAAAAGTGGACTGTGCCAGAGTTGTTGGTACATGTAACCATTCATTCCATTTACATTGTATAAGTACGTGGATTGCAAAGAGAAACTCTTGTCCATTGGATAGTTCAGAATGGAGTGTTAAGGAAGTTTTGAAATGATAAATGAATGCATATTATTAATCGGTTTTTGTTTTTTTTTACACATTTACAGGGGGATTACAAACGTCATAAATCGAAATTTAATGAGTGGGAGTGAACGTTTTCAACGTAGGATATGGGTACTGAGTATACCGTATGGCTGAATCCCATTCCATGCCATCTGTGTGCAAATCTGCTATTGTTTTCTTTTATAGTTGCTCATATAGGATCAATAAATAAATAAAATATATGGAAATACGTTTTTGGCTAAGCTGTTGGCTTCAAACCAGTATGCTTGTGTAATTACTACTGGCAACAAATTAGATCAGTTACAAATTTGGGGATAAATTAATCTGTATTATTTTACTAGTGGTATATATATATATGCTATTACATATGATGTTGAATTACCATGTCTGTAATTCCTCAAAATAGTCTAGCCTATTTTCGTAGGTGGACACCATTTTAGAAAATGCATGTCTAACGGTATCAATCATAACTGGAGGACCACATGACACAATACCAACTGAACCTCCATTGAAAGATCTGACTTCATTTTCAACAAGACTTGTCATATCTGGTCTTCCAAAGTGGAAGTTTATAAAACTTAAACCATCTTCAGATAGTGAAAGAGATTTCTCTTCTGAAATATCATCCGATGATGAACCCTGTTTTGATTTCTCTTCCGAAGTATCATCTGATGAGCCCTGCTTTGATTTATCGTAACCACGCTGTCCTCTAGTTAGATAAACGTCTATCTGAACTCTTGAATCTTTCAATTTGAGCAAGTCTGGAGTAAATAGTTCAATCTTTTCTAAAGATTGATGGATCCAAATAAACTTCACAGGTCTGTTTGAATCGGTGTGTGCCATCTTGATAGCATGATCAATGATACCAGGGACACCTGCACCACCAGCAATTAGCAAAGCATTCTCGTATTTGGAAACAGGAGAGGATTCACCGTATGGTCCTTCAATGGTGACAGTTTTAGTAACCATACCACCATTCTTGAAGACTTCATTGTATATTTTTTTAGTAATACCTTTCTTAGCCTTAATATACATGACCAACTGATCACCTTCATTGATGATGGTGAAAGGATGACTTTGGAACCACAAAAATGGATCTGAAAAGTAGACATATGCAAATTGACCCGGTTTACTACTGAATGTTTTAGGTCTTGGAACGACAAGTTTAAAAGAATCATCGTTGATCATGGTCAAAGTAGCCTTATGGAACCCAAAGAGCGATACTTTAACTAATCTGAAAACTCTGTCTGCACCCCATATACAGAAAGCAGCAATGATCCATTCACACCATCCAAGGTCTCTACAATGGTACCAACACATTGTAACGAAAGCAGCAACCATGATTATATGGGAATATAAGAAGATTTCATAAAAACGGGATCTAAGTGGATGAATAGCAAATAACAAGATACATCCAGCCAATGTGGTGGCAGCTATACCACAAGCAAAATATAATTTCTGTAACAGTGTAACATACTTACCTTGTTCCAAAATGGTATAACCAACAGAATGAATAACGATATCTAAAAACATAAATCTAGCAACACATTTATGGAATTGTAGCAAAGAAGAGAATGAAAAACCGGTCAATAATGTAATAATATTGTTTCTTCCTGCAAATAGAATAATTAGTGGAACTTGTGCGATTCCAACAATACCAGTACGATCAGACACGTATCTTGTGATCTCCTTATATGGATCTTTATAAAGAACGTGGTAGCTACTAAGTCTATAATCACGTGCCCATATACATATATGAGTGATGGTATAACCTAAACAAATTATTGAATCGTATCTGTTAGGAAGTAGACCGGTAAATATTTTCCAACCTCCGGTTGGATTAGTGTATGAACCTTTTGGGAACAATGCTGATGTAGTTAGGTAAGTTCTAAATTTATTTAAAACCCCGAAATGGAATTTTTGAATCAAACCCATTTTTGTTAATAAGTTGAAAACTGCAGAAATAACTAAAACTAAACCAAAGTATGAAAACAAGATAGCACCATAGATTGTAGCCATATCATAGTTAAAATAGAATGAACTATAATCAGAGAGGTATTTATGAACCTTCTTTTGATTTGATTTAGCAGGCTTGTAAATTGGCAATGAACTGTTTGTAATTTCAGCAAGAGTATAGTAATCCTCTGTGGCATTGTTATAGATTGCAATCCACTCTTCTCTTGTATTGAAAACGGATGATTTACCAGTACACCTAGTCTGGATACCATCAACCATTCTATTTATATCACTGGTAGTATTCCCCATATAATCAGCCATACACAGCATCAGTGTACCAACTGCAGGTGGGTAGCCACATATAGTTTGATACTTTTTCTTTTTTTTGGAGACATAGTCAAAAGTATAAGCCTTGTTAATATAGGAATAACAACTTAAAAAGGAAATACGATCATCAGTGTTGTATGTTGGAGTCCTCCAGGAGAGAACAACATTGGAGAACAACAAGACCAATGTGTAGGCAATTAAATGAATCTTCATCTTTTTAAACTTTTTTTTGTACCAGCAACCTCTTGGACTATATCTGTAAATATTCACAGTCAACGAAATCAATAGGAAGACTCAGGAAAGGAGGAAATACACTTATTTAAGTAGAGTTTAATACTATATTATTTTACATACATTTGCAACAGAGAAAAATTTGTCTGTTTACAGAAAATGTTTTTTTTTCTCTTTTTGTTTTTTCCTAATTGAAAAAAAAGCAAAACATAATTAAAAAGATAGCTATTGGTTTTAGCTATTAATGCTGGTGATTGGTTATAAGGTATACGAGTATATCAGTTCTAGTACGAAACTTTGCATATAACCAGTAACATTCAGAGGAACAGTACAAAGAAAAATAACATATGATTCAGTCCCCATCTCCAATTGCCAAGCGTATAAGCAAGGGATAAATTGGCATTTTTAATATTTACAGGTACTTTACCTTCATTGTTAATTACAAAAAATCCTTGGTACAAAAACACACAAAACTTAGTAGTCATACATATATCTTTAATGCATGCATGGTTCCAGAAACTGTAAATTGTGCTCATTTAATATAGGGGCGGAATTAATTTGATCCCAATTGACATTACAACATAAGACAAGATTTGAAATGACTGAGTATACATTTACTTCTTTATTCTATTGTAGACTGAGAAGCAGTATATGAGATACTTGTAATACACATATTAACATGTAATAGTCAGAATGACACTTCAACAGATAAATTCAAACCACCATGGTGATCAGTTGAATTATAGATGATCTACGTTACGTACGTATATGAACGCACTGAATAATTTGAGGCCCTTGAGCCACATGCATGGGACTGAGCTCAACACATCAAATATTTGGGTGGTGACGAGCCCTAACATTAAATATATCCATTTGAATATAGCTAGGTGAAAGGGCAGTTGAGCTACGTCATATAAGAATTACACTGCATTATATGATACTTTCTTCTATACAAATTTGCTTTTATTACTAAAAATACACTGAACAAAAACACAAAAAAAGTTTATCTTAAAGATCAGTAAAAGTCTTAGCTTATAGTACGGCGTTCAAAAGTCTAAATAGCTTTCAAAATGTAATATACTATTAAGCAATGCTGCAATATCTCTGTAATTGGATATAGGTAAATATTTTTAACTAAAAATGTATTGACCTATGGTAACTGAATGAAAAATGCCAAGACGGTTCAGATTTAATTACACAAATTATGAGCAAAATAAGCCTTTTCTCCTTTTACAATTGAGCATTACTATTTTTAAACATTTTTTCCATAAATTTAAAGAGTTTTGACCGATAAAATACATTGAAGTATTGTTGGTCGAAGGGATCTTCGAAAAAAAGGTTACCATTTACAAGGTTTGAAGAGAAGGTAAAAAAGTTATCTAAAAATAGTTAGATGATTTTTTATATGAATAAAGTGAAAAATTTCTATAGGAAATATAGTTTTTCTTTCGGTAGGGGTTTTTACCAAGTTTGTAATTCCTCGTAGTAATCCAATCTGTAGTTATAAGTAGACATAATCTTAGAACACGAGTTTCTTATGGTGTCAGTCATCGAAGGGGGTCCACATACAACAACCCCAACCGATCCTCCATTAAATGCGGAAACTTCCGAAGAGACAAGTGTCAATATTTCAGGTCTGCCATATATAAAATTGACAAAGGATAATGGATCCCATGTTTCAACGTATCGTTTCTCTTCTGATCCATCCTCAGAAGGTGTTTTGCTTATTTTGGAATAACTAGGTTGGTCTCTAGTCAAATATATATCAACTTGTACCCTGGTACCTCTCAATTTTAGTAGTTCAGGTAGAAATCGTTGAATTTGATCCAATGATTGATGAATCCAGATGAATTTAACAGATTTACCGGAATCCGAATGTGCCATCTTGATTGAATGGTCAATAATACCAGGGACACCTGCACCACCTGCCATTAACAATGCATTGTCGTATTTGGAAACTGGAGATGATTCACCATATGGACCTTCAATGGTAACTGTCTTAATCACGAGTCCACCATTGTCAGCTATCTGTTTGTAAATCTTACCAGTGATTCCCTTCTTACTTTTAATAAACATGACCAATTGATCACCTTCATTGACCAAAGTGAACGGATGGCTTTGGAACCATAACAATGGATCAGAGAAGTACACATATGCAAACTGCCCAGGATTACTGTGGAACATTGGTGGTTTTATGACAGTCAATTTAAATGAGTCTTCATTAACTATGGTTAATGTTGCACTGTGGAAACCGAAAAAACACACCCTAATTAGTCTTATGAGTCTATCAAATGCCCAAAATGCACACGCAGCAACCAACCATTCACACCATCCTAAGATGTTACAGTGATACCAACACATAACAATGAAAATTACAACAAGTATGATGTGTGTGTATAAAAATATCTCATAAAAATGACTTCTAATTGGATGAATAGCACATATGAGAATAACACCACCAAATATTGTTGCTATAACACCACAGATAAAATATTTATCGTTGTAGTCACTTTCATATCTACCACTATTTATATCCATAATTGTCCATGCAACTGAATGAATGACAGCATCTAAAAACATAAATCTAGCAACACATTTGTGGAATTGCACGAAACTTGAATATGAGAAACCGGTGAAGAATGTCAAGATGTTATTTCTTCCAGCAAACAAGACAACCAATGGAATTTCAGCAAATGAGATAATACCAGTTCTATCAGCAACAAGTCTTGTGATCTCATTGTATCTAGTCTCATAGCCAGTATGCTCATCACTTACTCTATAATCACGAACCCATATACAAAGATGTGTGATGGTGAAACCTAAACAGATCAACGAGTCTAAACGATTTGGGATGATACCAGTGAAAACCATCAAACCACCAACTGGCTTGGTATATGATCCATTGGGAACTAAAGTTGAAGTTGTTAAATAGCTTCTTACCTTGTTTAATAGACCGAAGTTCAACTTTACAATAATACCTGTCTTTTTCATGATATTGAAAACTGTGGCTATAATCATTATTAGAAGGAAGTATGCGCATAAAATAGCACCATATACTGTTGACATGTCATAATTGAAATAGAATGCACTATAGTCATTCATTGATTGATGGATATATGTAGTGTTACACTTCGCCGGAATATAAATTGGAGAGTACAAGTCCTCAACTTCACCGAATTCATAGTGATTTTCGGTAGCATTGTTATAGTATTCTCTCCACTTTTCAATAGTGTTGCTAACATCTGATGATCCACGGTCAGCACACATTTTATTCATCGAAGCTAGTATGTTGTTAACATCTTGGGTGCTATTGCCAATACCTTCAGTTAAGCATAGAAACAAGGACCCTAAAGCCGGAGGATAAGCGCAGGTGACTTCATTGTACAAATAGTAGTCATCTTCAACGAAATCAAAAATGTATGTACCTTGAACAATACTGGAACATATAGTGAAGCCGTATATTTCCTTTTTATTTAAGAATTGAGTTCTCCAAGCCCACTCTTGAGCAAGGACAACCTTGCTGAGTAACAAAGAGATTGATAATACTTTGAAAGATAACTTCATTACTGTTACTATATATATATATATTGATGGCTGAAGAGGAAGAAAGCCAAACAAGGAGCTCATTTTAAAGAGAGAAATCTTGTCCTTTTATACTACGAAACAGCAATAGAGAGTGCCATATTACCCAATAACTTTATAGCTACTCTAATGGCATTGAAAAATTGTTGAAGGGTGAAAGTGAAGTTTTAAAACCGGCTATTGGCTGGTTCTCTTTAAGACGTAAAGCTGTATATTCTCTATTCTTACCAATAGGAAACTTCACAGTCAGAAAAAGTTTATAACTTCTATAAGTTTAATATACATATATAATACATAGTCCAGCTATATATATAAAATAGGGTTAAATTTTATTGCAAACAAGGTTCAAAACATAGCTATAAATAGCATTCACCATCGAATTAAATGAGAATCCAATGACTACTTACCTTAACCAAAATGCAACACTACTTATCCCAAGTCTTTAGTTTGAAACCCACCTTCATCTGACTAATTCAAAAAGACAAGCAATTATCATATATAAAGCAATTTAGCGCACTACAACCAAAATTGCAACTAAATAAAACAGGGGATTACGGAAATACAAGACCAATAATAGTATATAAATATCTAAGAAATGGTAAGACCAAGAAACATACTGCCATGAACACCTCCATTTAATATAGATCAATTAGATAAATAAATCGTTTTAAATCTATGTGAAGTTAAAGTTTAACAATTCCCCGTGCAATTTAAAATGGGGCTACAATGAACTATTACAGAATATGGTTATAATTATTAATTAATCACTTATACAATAGATAAATCGTAAATTGGTATAAAATGGTTTAAACAAAAGTTTATTGGTATTGGTACATTGGTATTATTTTTTTTTTTCAAAAAAGAGAGTAATTTAAACTAATTTAAGCCTTTTTAGTAATTTCTTTCCATAATTCTTTAAAAGCATTGAATAAAGAGCAGTCACCATTTGGTAATAAACTTTCAAATAAATTCAATTGAATTAAATCTCTCTTGATTAATTCCAACTTTAACATAAATTTAACAACTTCTTGGTTAGTCTCTGGTAAATTTAAATCAATTAACTCTTTTATCTTTGGATCATTTATATCATCGTGTGATTTTGGAATTTGACGTTGTAATCTTAAAAAGTTTGATCTGTCATAAATGGTTAAGAATGTATTTAATTCATTCTTATATTTTTCTAGTAACTCCTTTGTCTTTTCAGAAGATTCACCAGTAATTTTGGAGTATATGTTGTTGTTATTAATAGCCTAAAATATGTTAGTATACTATATTTGAAATCATGCACCGCCCATAATCGACCGCATTTCGGAATTACGTAATACAAGACTATCGACGTATTAATTTTTTTCTTCCGCTGAAAAAAATTTTCAGTGAAATATTTAAACGTTGATGGGCATCGATATATTTTTCTGTAAATAGCTAGAATTTAGGTTTAATAATAATGAAAATTAACCGGTTTTGTATGTCATGGAAATTTATTTAAAAAAAACACTTACACTAATTTGTTTAGCTAATAGTGGATATTGATCGATGGAAAACATTCTTTGTATTCTTTAGTAAATTATTTTAATCTGTTATATAAAGTCAAGCACAAAAGAAAAGATAAATGCTATTAATAATGTATATATATAGCTTTTCAATGAAAATTTTAATTTAAAAAAGAATTGTCTAGACTCCAAGGAGCAAAGATCAACGGGTATACAAATTATATTATAAAATTCAAATCTGCACATATAAATTATATACGCAATTAGAGATTTGAGATCCAAGAATACATTACGTAATTAATAACATGCGCCTAGAATTATACATATATGCATGAGGCGCTATTTATAAATTTATAAATAAATATTATAGAAATGCGTCGATCGACGTTGATAGCGACCTTTTAGTGTACACGTGGCTCACATCACATGTAACTTGATTCAGCAAGTACCATATGATTTGTTAGCATCCTTTTGGTCATATGATAACCTTTCAGGTTCTTGTCCTTCAATTATATCCATTAGACTATCATTTATTGTAGCATTTTTAAGATTTGAATTTGTTAATCTCTGTTTGAATTGTTCAATTTGTAAGTAATCGTTTCGATGCACTTTGAAAATTATCGCTAATGTACATATATTTAGTATTGTAATAATGGCTAGTAGTGGCCATGAGTCAACTAGTAGTATAAACCTTTCCTGTGTTTCAACTGAGTTTAGTTTGAATATAATCACTATTAATAGTATGACTGACTCAATTATATAGTACATAGTTGATACTCCAACTACACTTTTGTATTTCCAGGATGCGAGTATTTGTATCAGTTTGGATGATATGAGTAACATGAAGCTTAGTAGGCTTATAAATAGCGATATACTAAATTCATTTGATTCATCAGGTGGTAACATTGTACCCGGATGATCAATAACGGTACCCAGTATAATTGAAAGTATATTTTTTGACTGTTGTGTATTTGTAGTGCTGGTGTTGGGTATTGGTAGTGCATTTGAAGAAACTGGTGATATGGCTAGAAGGGCAGCTAATATTGGTGCGCTCTGGGGTAATTTACCTGTACTCCAAAATGACCTTGGTGATAGAGGTGCCTGTTGTTGCTGTTGTTGTTGAATTGTATGATGGTAGAAATCATGTGGATCGAATGAAAATAATAAATTTTCAGATGTTGTTGTATTTGGAGATATATTTTGTCTTGCTGCATCGTTTGGTGAAAATAGTAACTTCTGTAAAAAATTTCTACTTTGTAATTTCTGATTGTGTCTCTTTTGCTTTAACTTATCTAGGATATGACTATTTACACTTTCATGTGTGAAATTGATAAACGGTGAGTTATTTGTTGTTGTTGTAGTTGTTGTTGTCGAATCCTCAAACATAATTAGATACTCTTCATCGTCTCCACTCTCAAATAAGTGGGTATCATGCGGTGATGTACTGTAATGCACCTCACTTGTTATCAAATCAGGATCATGCCCAACATTCTCACTTGATACTATGTACTGAACCCATATATAACATATTAAACTCGTGTTCAACAAAGACTGTATCGCATTGATCTTATCAAATGTAACTATATATGTCATACACGTAAGTATCGAATTAGCAGTAATCAATAAAAGTGATACAAGCGAGACATTGAAGTACTGTATATAGTAATTATTAGACAGTACTTTATAATTGGACAGTATCTGTGTGATTGGTAGCACTGAGTAGCAAATTGACAACACTACTATTACTCCATTGTATACGTCAATCATACTTAAATCATTAAATAAAATTTTCTCCACCTCTACTTTCTATATAAAGAATAACTACAGATTATACAAAACAAATAGCAAATCTAATAAACTATATATAAACACCATTTCTGACTACTGAAAAATACGTCAGCATATCAGAGATAAAGTACCATGTTTACCATAAATTGCGCTAACTAAAAAGATAAGATAAGGTGTTGTATGCTAAAACACTGGAAAATAGATAAGCATTTTTATTTTTCAATTATTATTACGTTATGTTGAAATATGGAGCATAGATAAGAATATTTTTAACCTGTGGCTTTTTTTTTTTTTACCTCCCCTCCCCCCATTCGAATTCATTTTATTGATATTCACTTTATATTCATGCAACCATATAGTATATTATACAATTTATTACGTTGATCTTATATTAGATCTTCATACAACACTGTAAATATATATATATAATAAATAGTAAAGTGTAGATCTGTTCAACCAATAGAAATTCAGTAAATCAATTTTTGTGCGGCATTAAAATTAGGCCTTCAAGCGTGTGACTTTAATCACATGCACATATACACCCATAATTGTAAATTGGCAGAAACAAAATGCAAAACCGGAGAATTGCTGACATTTTATAATTACGGGTTACTAATTGATGTTATGCTTTGCCCTGTTGTTTATTTTTGTTTTATTTGTTGTTTTAATTAAAAGGAGAGTTCCATTGTTTTATATGTATTATTGTTATCTATAGAATTGATTGTTAATAGATTAGATTAGATTAGATATATAAATTATTTACAATGGATGAGACTTTAATTCAAACTATTAATAAGTTACAAGATGCTTTGGCACCATTAGGTAGTGGTTCAGCATCTCCAGTTGATTTACCTCAAATTACAGTTGTTGGTTCCCAATCTTCTGGTAAATCTTCAGTTTTAGAAAACATTGTTGGTAGAGAATTTTTACCAAGAGGTACTGGTATTGTTACTAGAAGACCATTAGTCTTACAATTAATTAATAGAAGATCAGCCTCATCTTCAGCTTCATCAGATTTGATTGATATTCAAGCAACAGATTCTGAAGGTAATAAAACTGAGAATAATGCCGATGAATGGGGTGAATTTTTACATTTACCAGGTAAGAAGTTTTATAACTTTGATGAGATTAGACAAGAGATTGTTAGAGAAACAGATGCCAAAACAGGTAAAAATGCAGGTATCTCATCAGCACCAATTAATTTAAGAATTTATTCACCACATGTTTTAACTTTAACATTGGTTGATTTACCAGGTTTAACAAAAGTTCCAGTTGGTGATCAACCAAAAGATATTGAAAAACAAATTAGAGATATGTTGATGAAATTTATTTCAAAACCAAATGCAATTATCTTGGCAGTTAACTCTGCAAATCAAGATTTAGCAAACTCTGATGGTTTAAAATTAGCAAGAGAAGTTGATCCTGAAGGTTTAAGAACAATTGGTGTTTTAACTAAGGTTGATTTAATGGATCAAGGTACAGATGTTATTGATATCTTGGCAGGTAGAGTTATTCCATTAAGATCAGGTTATGTTCCAGTTATTAATAGAGGTCAAAAAGATATTGAAAATCACAAGACAATTAGAGAAGCTTTAAATGATGAAAGAAGATTTTTTGAAAATCATTCTTCTTATAGTACTAAAGCTCATTACTGTGGTACACCATATTTAGCTAAGAAATTAAATGCAATCTTACTAAACCACATTAGAGCAACTTTACCAGATATTAAGATGAGAGTTGAAGCTGCATTGAAAAAATATCAACAAGAATTACATTCTTTAGGTCCTGAAATGGCTGAGTCTCCAAGTTCTGTTGTTTTAAGTGTTATCACTGATTTCTGTAATGATTATACTGGTATTCTGGATGGTCAAACTAAAGATATCTCATCAAATGAATTAAGTGGTGGTGCTAGAATTAGTTTTGTCTTTCATGAAATTTTCAAAAATGGTGTCTATGCTTTAGATCCATTTGATCAAATTAAAGATAGTGATATTAGAACAATTATGTATAATTCATCAGGTTCTGCTCCATCATTATTTGTTGGTACTCAAGCTTTTGAAGTTCTTGTTAAACAACAAATACATAGATTTGAAGAACCTTCATTAAGATGTATTACTTTAGTTTTCGATGAATTGGTTAGAATATTATCACAAATCTTATCACAAACTGAATATTCAAGATATCCAGGTTTAAAAGATCAAATCTCACAAATTTTCATTCAATACTTGAGAGAATCTGTCATTCCAACAAATACTTTTGTTACCGATATAATTAGATCAGAACAAACCTATATCAATACTGCTCATCCAGATCTATTAAAAGGTTCCCAAGCTTTAGCCATTGTTCAAGATAAATTACATCCAAAACCTGCACAGGTCGATCCAAAGACAGGTAAACCATTAACTGCTCAACAAATACAACAACAGCAACAACAACAACAGCAACAGCAACAACAACAAACTGAAGAAGACAAAACTGGTTCATTCTTTGGTGGATTCTTCGCTTCTAAAAATAAAAAGAGATTGGCTGCAATGGAAGCTCCTCCAAATGTTTTGAAAGCAACTGGTCAAATGACCGATAGAGAAACTCAAGAAACTGAAGTTATTAAATTATTAATTCACTCTTACTTTAACATTGTTAAAAAGACAGTTGCTGATTTAATTCCAAAATCAGTCATGCTGAAATTAATTCAAAATTCAAAGAATGAAATCCAAAAAGTCTTGTTAGAAAAATTATACGGTAACAAAGATTTAGACAGTTTGGTTAAGGAAAATGAAATTACAACTGCTAGAAGAAAAGAATGTAAGAAGATGGTTGAAGTTTTAAAACATGCCTCAGAGATTGTTACAACTGTCTAATCTACCCCATTCTATACTGTTTTTTAAATATTATTTTTTTTTCCTCCAACTATATACACAAGTAACTATATGCTTCTATTTTCTATTACTGTAAACTAAGGCCCTCCCTCCCTTCCTCCCTCCTTCCCTTCCTATATATACCTACCCCAATTAATGTCTATACAGCATTAACATAACAAAACAGTAAAGAGATACATATAGCGTATAACATATAAATCTCCCTCATACATCCTTGCACCACTAATTTTAAAGTGGCAAAAAACAAAAAACAAAAAGAAAAAACAAAAGAAAAAAAAACATCAAAAAATGTTTTCGGTCCAGAGCTTCTCCTCAAATTTATAAACGTTTACTAACAGATGGGAGGTTATTTAATTAAGTAGGTTCATATATACATATACTACATATATATATACATATATATATACATAGATATATTCAATCATTACGATGTTATATAGACGTAGTTTATTGACGTCTTGTACGCCTTTACGTCTAAGTAGCGGTATATCTCAAGATGCAGTTACAATAGGTTATGGTTTAAAACAACTAATCAAGTCAAAGAGCCAATACAATCAAATACGTTCAATAAATACAAATCAAGCTAGAGTTAGAATATCCCAATTTCAAAAGAGTGGGAATCTATTGAACCTTTCCAATTCAAATACCCAATGTTTTATTAGATATAATTCTACCAATTCTCCTGAAGAAGGTGAATTTACAGATGAAGATGCCATTGCTCTATTGAAAGAGTTAAAATTGATTTGGAAGAATCCTGATATTTCAGAAGTTGAGATTAGAGCTAAGTCTAGAGAATTGTTTGATAAATACAAGATTGGTGGACTAGCCTCACCAACTTCTGCCAAGATGATTAATGTTATTTTAACTGATGAGTCTGCTATAATAGCTGGTGAAAAAATGCGTAATGTGCAAGCCTACCATAAGATGTTGATGGACTACCATCTAGGGAAGCAAATGGATGCTAACAAGATGTTTGATTCAAAGTTTAATCCTGAACCTGCAAGTGAAAAGAAGGATTCTGAAAAATCAGATGAAGAATCATCAAGTGAGAAAAAGGGGGATGAACAACAACAGCAACAACAATTTATACCTGGTACTCCAAAAGTCAACTACTTTTTGTTATGGGCATCTACAGCAGTTTTAACATACTTGTTATTCAGTATAGAAGCAAATGAGAAAGAAATTACCTGGCAAGATTTTAGAAATTCATTATTAGACAAAAATTACGTTGAAAGATTAATTGTTGTTAATGACAACTTAGTTAGAGTTATTATGAATGACCATGGTAAGAATCAACCTGTTCACAATTCTAGAACTGAATATTATTTCACAATTGGTTCTGTTTTCAATTTTGAACAAAAATTGAAAGATGCCCAAGATGAAAGAAATGTTCCTGAAGAAGCTCGTATTCGTGTTAGTTATGTTCAAACAACATCAATAATGAGTACTTTATACAGTTTATTACCAACTTTAATCTTAATGGGTTTCTTATTCTGGTCAGGAAAGAAGGCCTTAAAGAGTAGCGGTGGTATCGGCGGTGGTTTATTTGGAGGTGGTAATAAAAAGACTTTCAAGAAATTTAATGCCGAAGAAAAAGTTAAAATTAAGTTTGAAGACGTTGCAGGTTGTGACGAAGCAAAAGAAGAAATTATGGAATTTGTTAAATTTTTGAAGAATCCTAAAAAATATGAAAAATTAGGTGCTAAGATTCCTAGAGGTGCCATTTTATCTGGTCCACCAGGTACTGGTAAAACTTTATTAGCTAAAGCTACAGCTGGTGAAGCTGGTGTCCCATTCTACTCTGTTTCAGGTTCTGAATTTGTTGAAATGTTTGTAGGTGTTGGTGCTTCTAGAGTTCGTGATTTATTTAAGACCGCTAGAGAAAATGCACCATCTATTATCTTTGTTGATGAAATTGATGCCATTGGTAAATCAAGATCAAAGAGTAAAGGTCCAGGTGGTAATGATGAAAGAGAAAATACTTTGAATCAATTATTAGTTGAAATGGATGGTTTTGCCACTTCTGATCACGTTGTTGTCTTGGCAGGTACTAACCGTGCTGATGTTTTAGATTCTGCATTAATGAGACCTGGTAGATTCGATAGAAAAGTCTATTTGGATAATCCAGAATTAGAAGGTCGTAAAGCTATCTTTTCAGTTCATTTGACAAATATCAAATTATCTGAAGAATGTGATGTTGAAGATTTGAAAGGTAGATTAGCTACTCTGACTCCTGGTTTTTCTGGTGCTGATATTGCAAACTGTTGTAATGAAGCTGCTTTAATTGCTGCAAGACACAATGAAGAATCTGTCAAATTACATGATTTTGAACAAGCAATCGAAAGAGTTATTGCCGGTTTAGAAAAAAAATCAAAGTTATTATCACCAGAAGAGAAAAAAATTGTTGCCTATCATGAAGCTGGTCATGCTATCTGTGGTTGGTTCTTAGAATTTGCTGATCCATTATTAAAAGTTTCAATTGTTCCTAGAGGTCAAGGTGCATTAGGTTATGCCCAATATTTACCACCTGACATTTATCTATACAGTACTCAAAAATTATTAGATAGAATGACTATGACATTAGGTGGTAGAGTTTCTGAAGAATTACATTTCGATTCAGTTACTTCTGGTGGATCAGATGATTTTGAAAAAGTTACCAATTTAGCACAAAAAATGGTTTTAGAATGTGGTATGTCACCTAAAGTTGGTTTAGTCAATTATAATATGGATAGAGGTAACGATATGACAAAGCCATTTAGTGATAAGACATCCGCTTTAATTGATTCTGAAATTCATAGATTAGTTGATGAGTCTTACGAAAGATGTAAAAAACTGTTGATTGAAAAGAAGGAAGAAGTTAGACTTGTTGCTGAAGAATTATTAACTAAAGAAGTTATTACCAGAGAAGATATGATTAGATTATTAGGTAAGAGACCATTCCGTAATAGAAACGATGCTTTTGATAAGTATTTAGCAGATAAGGCTGAAAAGGAAGAAGTTTCAGTTGAAACTAAAGAAGCTGAAACTAACGAAGCTGAGACTAATGAAGATAACAAGGATGAATCAGGAAAGAAAAATTAGATGATACATCTTATGAAACCAAAAAAATATATGGCTTATTACTTGTACATAGATTAACACAACTGTAGATGACTATTATTTAAAATCAGTAAATTCATGTAGAATTCTTCATTAAAGGGAAAAAAAAGTTTAGTAAAAAAAAAAAAAATCGAGAATCATAAGAGGGAATACATAGAAAGGGAATACGAAAGGGAATAATAGATATATATGACAAGCGTATATGTATGAAAGTCTAGTAGTTTAACTAATAATCACCAAAGATGGAAAGGCTAAAACCGAAACCACCTTTACCAATTGCACCAAAACCTGCAACAACAGGAACTTTATAATTTAAATCTAAGTTAACTTCATTACCAACTTTGTAAGAGATTCCGACACTACAACCGTTTTTGAAGTTTGACTTTGACACTATACTTGATAAATCATTGATATTTGATAATGATTTGACATCTAAACCATCTGTAAGTAATCCACCACCTGATAGTCTAACGTATAATCTTAATGGATTAACTGGATTAACAAAGAAGAATCTAGAAAGTAACTTCATGTCATATGAAAGGTAAGACAAACCACCGATTTTATCAGCCGGTGAAGTAGAGTTTGTTTCGGTAATCTTTGCACTGGTTGGGTAACCTGGAACATCTATATAAAATTTATCTTGATAATGAACTGTTTGTTTCTTATTACCTAAACCTATGAAATGACCAGCACCAAATTGACCATCTAAAGTTAAACTGTTATTCAAGATAGATTTAACAAATTGGGCACCAGTTTGAATCTTAACAAATGAATCAGTTGGGGCATCTTTACCGTTTGAATAATTGTTTGCAAATTCTGTCTTTAACATGAAAGAGTGACCATTAATTGGTAAACCACCAATTTTACTAGATGGTAAGTATTTTAAACCATCGATTGTAGTTTCACCAACTAATGCTAATTT
This sequence comes from Ogataea piceae, assembly GCA_030567815.1. Lineage (NCBI taxonomy): Eukaryota > Fungi > Ascomycota > Pichiomycetes > Pichiales > Pichiaceae > Ogataea > Ogataea piceae. Next base: position 35,143 of record JAJLSX010000073.1, on the reverse strand, counting down.
AACGTGATCACCGGCATAAGTTTTGATCTCGTCATTTGCAGAATCGATAACTTGTAAAGTTGTTCTCTTTGATAAAGTCAAACCAGCAATTGAAGTGCATAAATTTTTACAACAAGTTGATGAAATTTTTTCCAAACCAATTGTACCAGAAGTTGAATTTTGTTGTGCTGATTGGTATAATTGATTTGTAGTTGAACTTAATAACCCATTCGCAAATAATTTAACTGAAGTGTTAACCATTGGTGCTTTATAATGTAAATTTAAGAAATGTGATAAATTTGATGGGTTTGCACTTGCAGATAAATTGAATAATTCTGCATTACCAAAAGTGTTTAAATTTTGATAGTTTAAACTTATATCATTACCATCGTTATTATGAGTTGAACCAATTAAGAAATTTCTTGATTTAACTTGACTTAAATTTATCTTTGTTAATAAGTTGATTGGTTTACTAACATTTGATTGTATTGAATCATCATTATCTTTAGATTCTTCAATTTCAAATGAAATTTTATCAAAACAGTTTGTATTTGACAATGAGACTAATGATTTATCACAATTGTCAATTAATTGACCAATGGTAACATCTGCTGTAGTTAAAAGTGGTGATAATAACTTGTTAAAAAAATTATCACTAAATTCTTCTCCACCCAAGACTTGGACAGATTTCAAATTAACAGCTTTAGTCTTTTGTTCACTAAGAATATCAAAAGTGGTTGGTTTAGTCAATTGCTCATAAGACATTTTTAATACTCTGTAATATATACTCTGTAATATATACTCTGTATATATAGCTATACTAAGCAAGACTAAATGAAAACACAAATCGTTGAAATATGTAATTTCATTCAACCAAAAAAAAAAACATCCAAACAAGACAAAGGCAGTGTAAATCTTGAAAGTTTTTTTCTTTTTTTGCTCGGCCAATCACAGCACGAGCTGAAATTTAACATCTGTCATTGTCAAATTATGTGTAAATAAATAAAACGACGCGTCGATCGTACGTGTGCATTCCAACTTACATAATATATTACGTACATTTTGGAAATTTATACTTTTTTTAAAAACAAAAGATTGGTCCTTTATGGACATTTGGTCAATCGAAAAAATACAGAGAAGATTAGCATGGCCCCTGCATAAGGATGACACGCTTTACAAAGAGATCTTTACAATTTTTTTTGGCTTTTAAAACATTCAATAGACTTAACTAACTGTGTTTAATATATAAATCATATGTTTGTGGTTAAATACGTCTTTCCATCCTGTAAAAAAACTAAATGTATAAATGGTATAACCTTCATGATTCGAACCAATTACCTCTTTTTCTCTTTTAACTGTCAGTGTAGAGATGTAGAAACCACCCAAAACAAAAAAAATCTCAAAAAAGAAAAAAAAAACACAAAAAACACAAAAATTTTCTCCTTTTTGCATTTCTTAAGAAAGTATGCGCATAACAACTTAAAATGGGTTCTCCACAAGAAGAACTTTGTTTATTGTCTCGGTCTTGCTATAGTATATATATATACTATATACATATATATATATATATATATATCAATTAGATACAGTTGAGATTTCATTTATTTTGGTTCAATTGGTTTTAGATTGAGGATTTTTGTTTGTGTTTCCCTTAATCAATTGTTCTTTCCCCTTTCCCTCTTTTGCCTTTGTGTCTTGTTTTCAAAAATGTCATTTGAAGATATGGAGAGGTATTTATCTGGTCCTAATGTACCAGATTACTTGAAGAAACATGCCAAGTTCCCTGTTTATAATCCTATTGAGATTTCAAATCAACATTTAGATGATTCAAAGAAACATGGCCATGTTCGTTCGTTATCAATGTCCAATACTTTTAATGGTGGTGGTGGTGGAAGTATCGGTGGAGGTAGTAGCAGTAGTGTAGTTGGTGGTGGTTATCCAATACATAGCAATATGATTCCTCCTCCTTCATCCTCCTCCTCATCATCAGATTCAAATAAATCTAAGAATTCCAAGTATACTCAGTATTTTAATAATTTAAATACAGATGGTTTATTATTTGAAAAACATTTAGATTCTTCATCTTCAAATTACTATCAAAAACATAAGATTTATAAACCAGATTTCACACCAAATAATTCTAATCCAAATTTAAATACAAAATCTGAAACTACAGAACCTATTCCTAAACCTTCAAATAATAATGAGCAACGTACTCATTCTAAATTTGGTAATTTCTTAAGTCTTCCATCCATTTTCAGTGAAACTCAAATGCCTTCACTTTGTTATCATTCTTCAACTAGTATTGATGATAAAGTTTATATTTATGGTGGTTTAACAACTTATTCTGATGAAGAATACTATGCACTTTTGAAAAATTTAACAAATGATTTCACAATTCCGGCAGAAAATGTTAAAGTTACACTTGACTATGATTTACCACCACCACTTTCAATGAAAAAATTATCTTCACTATCAAGTAAACCGAATAATGTATTGTATAAATATTCATCAGATTCTTGTACTTTACTTAAAATTTTAGATATTTATCCATCTCCAGATTCAAGTAGTATTGTTAACGATAGAAAATCAATTACTTCAAGTACTTTAGCCAGATTTGTTCATCCAAAATTATTAATGTGTTCTACAATGGTTAGAATTAGTAAATTTCATTTATTTATTTATGGTGGATTTGAATTAATAACAGAGATTAAGAAATATACAAATAGTGTTGAAGTTATTAAAAAAATATCTGTTAGTAATCAAGCTTGGATATTTGATTCAAGAAATAATACATTTAAAGAAGTTTTAATGTCTGCTCATCCAACTTTTTCAATATTGTTCCCAAGTGCAATCGGTAGATTTGGTCATGCTTGTCAAGCTTTAACCATTGAAGAAAATAATTCAGTTTTAAATAATGGTAGTGGTATAACTGGTACCGAATCAGTATTATCAAGTAATTCATCAGGTCACCATAGTGGTAGTACTGGAATTGGTGGTATTGGTGGAATTGGTAGCTCAAATTCGGGTCATGGTTCAAAATATCATTTCGCAAATTCTGGTAATTTTAGAAATTTTACCAAACCTGCAGTTTTTTTCGTTATGGGTGGGTATAAATTAGATGACGATGGTAAATCATTAATGGCTTTGAATGATGTTTGGAAATGTGAAATTATTTTAAATAAACGTTCTAAATCTGCTAAATTCGATTTTGCTGAAGAAGTTGTTTGTTTCCCAATGGGTCACTTCGATTTACTATTTGATAAATATAGTTTTAGATTGGATAATCAAGGTAAAAGAATGCCTCATAATACAAAAGCTATGAATTTTACTGGTCTTTTCAAACATGGGAAAGGTATAAATTGGCCTAAACCTAGAGGTTTTTGTTCAATGACACTTGTTAATAATAGTGATTTATATCAACTATTTGATCTAACTGAAGATAATTCATCTTCATCAGTTTCCGATAGTAATAGTTTAATTTCACATCATCATCAGAGATTCCAACCTGATCATAGAACAGATTCTCCAACGTATACAACAACAAAGGAGGATAGATTAACTCCTTTAAGATCATCTTCTCCTCCTCCAACAGTTCCAAATTCACAATTTCAATCAACTTTCTTACATTCTCCTCAACCACAGTCTCAAACTCAACCACCAGCATCTCCTCAACATCAAAGAACTGGATCTCCACTATCTTCTGTACAACATTCATCTGTTATGAGACAATATATGTCTTTATTATCTTCATCTTCAGAATATTCTTCATCTTCTAATAACAATCGTCGCAGATTGAGTCAAGGTTCTTCGTCTTCATCCTCCGCTAATAGTGGTACCGTTAGATCTTCTCCAGTTTTACCAGGATTGCATACTTTCCAATCGGCCGCCTTACAACAGAAATCACTGATCATTTTTGGTGGTTCTTCAATTTTATATACTAAATTGGCAAATAGAGAATCCGATGAATTTGTCTCAGATGAGCATTTTGATGAATTTGAATCAACTCCTGGTTTCTATAATAAAGAAATTATAGGTGATATGTGGTGGTTCAATTTCCAAACTGAAAGTTGGTTGAAAATAAATACATTCTTTGAATCAAGTCCTGTTGATTATAAAATTTGTGGACATTCATCTATCTCAGATGGTAAACGTATGATGGTCATTGGTGGTTGTAACCCTACACAATTCCCTGAAGAAACATTCAAATTACAATCTGAAGATCCAACCAATGTAGATCCTCAAGTTACAGAACAGGCAACTTTAACATACGACAGATTTTATCAAACTCAAGATTTCCCACCTGGACTAATCGAGATTTCTGAACATTCTGATGAAAATCGTGGTAATAAATCTATTCAATGTTATATGTTAAATCTTCGTACCCAACAGTGGAGACAGAATGCATACTTATTTATTGCTAGTTCGGATACTGCATCTGATAAAGCAACAAAAGAGGCAACAGATCATACCAATAAGAAACCAATTGTTGCAGTTGCTTGTCAGCAAACTGTTCAACTACAGTCAAAACTTGTTATGTTTGGAGGTGATACTAAAATTGTTAGTCCAGTGACTAAAAAAGTTGTCGACGATAGCGTTTTTGGTGCTGGTATCATTGAAGTGTTTAGTACAACTTTAAGGTTATAGTTTTCTGTCTAACATCCCTTTCCAATTATATGTACATTAAAGAGCCGTTAACTTTGAATTTATAGATCTAGAAATAGGTTAGACTCTTGTATTTCTCGTGTTTTTAACCCTTTTGTTAAGTGTCGTTTCACTCTTTTTTCTTTCACCTCTACTCTTGCGTACGTACATCGCTTTTTCCAATAATTACGCCAGAATTACACATAATTCCAAATGATGTTTAACGATATGGGAGATTACCTTTATTTATATATACATTTATACCCTATATATTAATTAATTATTTATTTTTAGCTCTAAATATCGAGATATTCAAGCTTTATTATGTGTTGAAAGAGAAGAAGTGGTTGTTCGTTTCAACCTTTCAACCTCTTCAACAATCAGTTTTCTAACCCGATTCTCATACATTCCAATGAATTGTCTTAGCATCAATTTATCTGGATTATCTAGGCGCTCAATAAATTCTGAATATTGATCTTTACTATCAACTCCGGACCTTTCCATAAGTTCATCTAACTTGTTGAGCCAGATGCAAAATTCTTCTGGCTTGTTTGAAGATTCAGAAGGTGTATTACCTCGCGTAATTAACATGTATAGTTTTCTAGATATTCTTTTATTTATTTCAGTATATTCATGTATTGATATTCCTGATGCGATTGATTTCATGTTTTTCTTAATGAGTATAGTTTGAATGAATAATTTTTGATGGTATGTAAGACTTGGAATAATGTTTGAGCGTTGTTGTGGTGGAGTGGTGTTAGGTGGTGGCAATGGAGCAAGTTCTGTATTTAATGGTCTAGAAGATGTTAGCAGTGAGTCATGTCGACTTAAAGCTTCTGTGGTTAGTCCTAGTGTAGGTGGTGGTTGTTGTTGTTGTATAACGTTCACCTGGTCCGAGCTTGAAGAGACTTTCCTCATTGATCTCTTTGGTCTCTTGAATTTCTCCTGTAAAGAAGAGGCTGCTGTTGGTGGAGGGGTTGATATTCTACTTGATCCGGACCTTGATATAGTATCACCTTCTTTTTGTAATTTTTCAAGCATATTCCAAGCCATTCTCTCCTCTGTATTATTTGATAATTCACCGTGATTAATGCCACGTTCTCTTTCTTCTTTCAATTTTCTATTTCGATCTGCCAATGCAACGTAATCGACACCATCGTCATCCAAACTTGATTTTTGTAAAAGTCGGCTTGAACTTGAAAGTACACCAGTGTTGTTAGCACGTCTTCTTCTTTGATTGGTTGACGGTATAGTTCTAGTTGTATTGTTATTAACTGTACGCATGGTACGTCTAACTGGAACTTCTAGACCCATATCTCTATAACGATTATTTCTAATTTGAGATCTAAAATTTTGCATAAATGCCGTGGTGATATCGTTGGTAGGGGTATTAGTTGTTGCACGTCTTCCTCTTCTGCTTCTACTACTATTTGATATAATTGAATCTCTATCTTGTAAAGAATCACACATTGGACAGTGATACTGTGCTACATCAATAATACCTAAACATGTCAGATGAAACCCACTTGAACAATCTTTACAAATTGCAAATGTAGAATTTGTTGAACTGTCACATAGACAACAAAGTGGATTATTTAAATGTTGGTGTCTAAACTCTGGCAAATTATTAGCATTTGATGAAACTGGAGTCGTTATACCCGACGTTGGATTTGGGTCAAATTCAGGTGGGATAGTGAAGTAAGAATCATCCAATTCAACAGGGAAAGTTTTATCTTCAACATTAATTTTTTCAAATACTTTATTCTCAGATATCAACTCAATAGTACTAAAATTTGATCTACACTGAGGACAACTATTTGCCTTTGTAGCCCATTCTTTAATACAAAAATCATGATAGTAATGATTACAAGGCATTGTTCTTGCCAAATGCTGTGTTGTTCTAGTTGCTCTTAGTATGGCTTGATTTGCATCTGGTAGTGTATCCAAACAGATTGGACACAGCTCTTCATCTTCTTGCTCTTCCTCTTCCTCGCAATCCTCCTCACAACCATCTGCATTAATCATATCTTCATCCTCTTGAACAACAGGTTTACTCATCTTGATAAACTCAATCTCTTCATCTGAATCCACATATAATTTATCAGGTGAAACTGCTTCATTGAAATCCACTATGGATAGATCATCATCCTCTATATCCATTTTTCAAACTTAAAGAATAAAATACAGAAAACTTTAAATATTCTTAATATCTGATATATCAAACAAAAGTGATAATATATATTTAGTAATACTATATTGTAAATATATATAGTAGTAATATACCATTGACAGCATAATCAGAAACGTTTTCCATATACTTTGCAATAGGGCAATGGTTTAGCTGCAGATAAACATTATTAAGGCGGTGTACATTTACTCTCAATTTTAATTTTAATTTTTTATTAAAATCGACTTTTGTTATTACGTAATCATGTCGATCGACGATATATTTATAGAATTAATTAAGACACGTATCGTACGTTATATATTACGTAATTGAAACCACAAATACACGCGCGCGCGTACTCAAATTGTAATAAACATTTTAAATTGGCCAAACGTGCGTGCGAACGGCAGTGTGTGTGTTCGTGCCATGTTCGCATGTTATATATATATATTATATATACTGTATATATATATATATACGCGTGTTTAAGTGCAAGTACATAATATTGTTATAGCTATATAATTGTACTATATTTATAGCATGTACTATGTAGTTTAAGTATAAGAGAGAAGAGTGCTAAATTCTGCTTAAACTTAGACCATAGAATTTATTAATTAACTCGGTTCTAGCTTGAATCCAAATGGGGTAATCAGTATCCTAAACTTAAAATAATTATATATATATACACATAGTGGTACTTCGGTTTTACTTTAATATATATATAATATATATATATATATGTTTATACTTTGGGTGTTTGTATTCCTGTTAATGAGGCCTTTTAATGTTTACATATTTATAATAAATATTGATTGTCCTTTGTATATATGGCAATTGTGTATATATATATATATATTATGTATAGCAATTTTTTGTATATTAGTATAAATGTGTAGTTTGATAATCTCATTTGTGACTTGGTATGTGTTTGTATGGGCTTGTACTTTGATCTTTTCCCCTGTAAATATTTAAATGTTCCGCGGTGGGATATCGTTTCGCGTATAAGTTGTACCAGAAGAGTAATTTAACTTTTCCCATTTTGGAGATTTCGGGGAGGGATGTTTGTAATGTGGGATCAATATATATATACACATTTTTGTTTACGTTTTTGTCAGTTGTATATATCTTGGTTGGTGGTATGTTTAACGTATATTGTGTATAAACAACGCATACTTTTTACAGGTAGTTTTGGATAAATCTAAGTTTAATAAAAAAGTATATATGTATATATGTATGTATATACATATATGAGCAACGATATAGTTCTAGACTATAATAAATTATATATATAAAAAAAAAGTATTGGTATTATTATATTATACATCAAACTATAAATTTTGCAATTTGTAGTTTTTTTTGTAACTAATTTCAGAAGTAATTTCAGATTTTTAGCTCTTTGAAATGAGGGCGCGCAGGGTTAAAGAAGGGAGAAGGGTATTAAGAACTGTAACCACATTGGTTTGGATATTGTCTATCAGACAATGGTTGAGGAATGACACCTAAAGTCATTAATCTTTTGAAATCCCATTCAATATTATCTTCAGTTTTCCAACACCAGAAGACCCAACCGGCAACTTTACCGTATAAGAATGCATCCATTTGAGCTTCAACATAACGTCTGTAGTTAGCAATGATATCAGTGGTGAAGTAAGATTCATCAGCAGTGTATAATAAATCACAAGAACCAACATAGTCTCCACCACCATATGTAGAATCGTATCTAGCACCTCTTGAAGCACCGTTTAACCACTTAGCACAATCGGTTAAAGCTGCAGTCCATTCACCACAGACGTTCCAGTGGTAACCAGTAGTATCTGAAGTACCCCATTCACAAGCAACAGAAATGTGTTCATCGATACTTCTTTGTAATTCACCAGTAGAGAAGACTTGGTAGTGATGATGGTCAAGGATAACATCCCAGTAACTTGAATCAACATCGTTATTTAAAACTTGATCCCAAGTACCTGCTTCTAAAAATGCATCGTGGATAATAACTGGGACATCACCACCTTCTCTGACAAGGTCGTAACCTTTGTTGTAATAGTCTTTCAATTGATCAAGATCTAATGATGAACCTAATGGTTCGTTAATTAATTCGATACCAATGACAACATCAGAGTAATCAGATGAAGAATACTTGCTTTCAATGGTTTGTAAAACTTCCAAAGTGACATCGACATAACCATCAGTTGATTGCCATTCGATTTGATCTCTAAGACCAGAGTTATCGAACCCATTTTGAGAACCTGGGGCACCATGTAAATCAATCCATGCTTTAAGCCCGTAGGTCTTACACCAGCCTAAAGCTTTATCTAAGTATTCTTCTTGACCTGAAACGTATGGATCACCAGAAACTGTTTGGAATGCCCAGTAACCAATTGGAATACGGACGAAATTCAATCCAGCATCAGCCATTGCACTGAAATCGTCTTCAGTAATCCAACTTGACCAATGTTCTTGTAATCTTGAACTTGCCTCTGAGGATCCAAGGGATTGAGTATAATGGTATTCATCAACTGGGATACCACTACCAACATCGGCAGCTTCAAATAAACTTGGAGTAATGTATGGTTCTAAGACTAACCAACCACCAATGTTAACACCATATAATTTTTCACTAGAGTAGTCCCATCTTGAATTACGTTTTGTTAACTTCAATGGTGCAGCTGTTGCAAATGATAGTAAAGTTGTAAAAATAGTTGCAAGCGTTGTAAGTTTCATATTTGTATAAACGCTAAAATATATCTATAAAAAGTTGTATAAAAAGACAAAGAAGATAAAAAAGACAAAAGAAAATTTAAAACAACAATGTTCAATATAAATTATATAAATTCAATTGAAGGGGCAGTTGGGGATCTATTTATAAACTGAGTAAAAACTGAAACTCAAATCCCTGAAAGGAGCTGGAACATCCCTAAATAAATTAACACTGCCTCATAATCCTGATTTTGAAGATGTTTGCATGCAATGCGGGCAATTTCCCTGAAATTAACCCAAAAAAAAAATACTCAAAAAAAAAAAAGAAACGTTAACAATAATCGAGTATAAAAAGCGCGAGGTCTTTTTAATATTACATAATGCCTGAAAGCTGTACGTTTACTATAAAAATTTGTAAATTGTAAGTTTTTTAAACTTTGGGGATTGTTATGGTATGGTTATATTAGACTATTTAATATTTAATAGGTACTAAAAATAGTAATTAGCAATGAAAATTGTAGTAAATCTAGTAGAACGTATAGCATGAAGAGAGTATAGAAATTTACTTGGTAATTCAATGACGTACACTCATTGAGAATTTACATTTTGACCGTGTTCTTAGTTTTATATTGTGTGGCCAGATGGCTCTTCCTAACACCAAGACAATTATAAATTACTGACCTATATAGAGCAATTGGAATTTAGTCATTTAAAAGTAGTCTAGTGTAGTGTAGTGTAGTGTAGTATAGTACTATATACTATATAGTGTAGTTAGCATATATGACGTAAACAGTCACTACATGACAGGTATATATGAGTGTATATTATATATATGTAGCTATGTAGCTATGTACTATGAGTAAAGTACAATTTACAGATAATTTAGTTTCTCCATCTCTCCGCTAACGGTTTGATTTCAACGCGTAAATTCAAATTTATACAGGAACTTTATTAGGGGAAATTGGCCTATAAATTTTACATGCACGTAATTCGTACGTATATTTAAGGGGTCATTTAAATATTATAATTTTATAATAATATATATATGAAGTACATGTTCATATAGTGGATCAAAGGCTTTATATAGTGAAATTCCTTCGATGTCTTGTTTAAAACATATATGTCTTTAATAAACGGATTCGTATATATTTAAAGGGAGAAATTTGTAGTGCGTAGGTACGCAGCACGTAAATTAATTACTTCTACCGGCAAAAGACAAATTATTTATGGTGCGAGCGTACTGAAATTCATGTCGATCTACGGACCTACGCCCCTGTGAGCTTATTCCTCTGTATACAATAGCCATTTAATAAGCTATACGTACAAGCCAGCTGGCTAGCTCTTTACGTCTATCGACGGGACTATCAGATTAGAAAATTAATTAAATATATTATATAATATATATATATATATATGCCTTGTGATATTAGTATAGTATAGTATAGTATAGTATAGTATAGTATAGTTACTTGCTATATCACTATATATATAGTATGCCATATCAGTATATTCTATATGAGTGTATACGGAGTATTATACGATATACATATTGTCTTATACATTCTTAAACTTATTCCTGTTTGGAAAGACTTGATTGACTTATTGGCTAAATCAAACTAAGCATATGTTAAAGCATTAAGAGTATATAAATAATATAAAACACTGTAAATTTGTATTTTTTAAGGCTCCTTATAGTTAACTATCAGTGGCTTTTACCGTATTCGGGTAATTAATAACTTACATATTTTATTTACAATTTTCCTAATTAGGTAATTTATAATTGATTTTCTTGATGCAATCAATTATGATCTTTTTTTTTTGTTTTTTCTTTCTATATATCATATAATATATCAATTCAAGTTCTTTGATTTCAATAAATCAGTAAATATGTATGATAGGTATAAAGGGGGGCTTGATTTTGTGTAAATTCGGTTTTATCCTGATATTTCTGTATCTTTCAAGTTTCTTAATCTAGTTAATCGTAAATAAAGTATTAACCTTTAGTTATTAGTTATGTCAATATCATCGAATATCTGACAGGTATAGGTGCATATATTGGTATACACATACTGTACAGGTAGTAACTAAACTAAATCTTTAAATATGTAAGTATCAAATATGTAAATATGTAAGTATTAAATATTTTTAATTTTTAATTTTAATTAAAGTTTTTGTTTTATTTTAATCTCACAGATAATTGCGAAATGGTATAATTCGTTATTATTTCAAATTGAATTAAGCATTCAACCTCTTGAAAGAGGATAAATATTAATACTATAAACAATATATAAATCATGCTGATATGAACACTTGTAATAGTATAAAGTTTAAACCGTATATATATGCAACATAATAAATGTTATAATACTTTAATGTGTCACGTGCTCATGTACACACTGTACACGTGATCTATGCAATCATATATAACCCTTACACCTCTACGGGTTAAAATTTCTCAAAGAAAAAACAAAAATTTAAAGGATACCCCTCATTTACTCATTTTTAAGTAATTTTAACAAATGATTTAAATGTATTTCTATACTTCATACTCTTCATATTGAATTTGTTATTCACTGTCATTGTTGTTAGAAGTTACTGGAATAATAGAGTAGCACAGATATATATATATATATATATACCGAAGTGAACTTTATATATAGCCATACATACATACACACAGAGAGAGAGCGAGAGACAGAAAAGTTCCCCTTTTTTAATACTTTATAATGTTTGCCAAAATCAATAACAATGGATTAAAGAATTTATCAAGAATCCCAAATGGGATAAGACTAGTTTCAACTAACTATGATCATTTGAGAACAACAATTACAGAGACTGATAGACCAGTATTAAGTGAAATTAAACATACAAATGCATTGGATTACACACTTACATCAATTGATAAGTTGAAAAATTGGGCTAGAAAATCATCATTTTGGCCAGCTACTTTTGGTCTTGCATGCTGTGCCGTTGAAATGATGCACGTTTCTGCACCTAGATACGATCAAGATAGATTGGGTATTATTTTTAGAGCTTCTCCAAGACAGGCAGATATTATTATTATTGCAGGTACTGTTACAAATAAAATGGCACCTGCATTGAGACAAGTCTATGATCAAATGCCATATCCAAGATGGGTCATTTCAATGGGTAGTTGTGCAAATGGTGGTGGATACTATCATTATAGTTATTCAGTTGTTAGAGGTGTCGATAGAATTATTCCTGTTGATATTTATGTTCCTGGTTGTCCACCAAGTTCTGAAGCTTTAATGTATGGTATCTTTCAATTACAGAAAAAAATGATGGATCATCAAACACATAGAATGTGGTACAGAGCTTACTAAGCTTACTTATTTATTTATTTATTATTTATTTATTTATTTTATTATTATTATACACTTTATTTTATTTTTTATTTTTTTTTTAATATTTTTGAGAATTATTTAAAATTGCCTCTTTTAAAGCATTGAATGGACTGCTTCTAAACTTTTCATCTTTTAAAATCAAGCCAAATCTTTTAATTTCAGTTTTTTCAACTGCCTTGGCACCCTTTTGACTTGAATGTGGATTTGGTGTATGATCTAACTTGACCCTTTCTGTATAGTGTTCTTCGTTTTGTTCATTTGAAACTGCAATAGCCCCACTGGCAACGTATGGTGAATTTGTAGTTGTTAACTTTGCAGGGATTTCTAAAACATCCAATAGATCATTCAATTTAGGTTTCAACTGATCTCTTAATTTTCTTTTTCTTCTTCTAGAGGCAGATTTAGAAATACCAGGCTGATTAGGATCAAATAAAACTTCTTTATTTATCGTTCCAACTTCTTCTTTACCACCTGGAATTCTTTGACGTGCTTTCTTATCCGCAAGCTTCGCCAAAAACTTCTCTTTATTACTTGATGCCAATGTCTTTGCTGAAACATGTGAAACTGATGGGGCAACAGACTTCACTTGCTTCTTATCTAGCTTCGCTCTAAGCGATGTTCTCTTACCAATAGCCATTCTACCTATCTATCTACCTATCTACCTATCTATCTACCAATTCTACCTTCCTGTCCTACTAAAACTGAAGTAAATCCTGATAAATCACTAAAAATGGAGCCCCAAAGGAAAATTTTCGTTTTTTTTCAAAAAAAAAAAGAAGAAAATTACAACCTACACACCTCTACACACTCCATTACATAATCATGACAAAATTTTTCCGAAAAAAAAAATTCGAAACGAAAAAAAAAAATTCCAAAAAAACGAAGAAAATCTCCACTTGTGGAAGTTTCATGGAAAAACAGAGAAGAAGAGCAAAAGAAAGAAAAAAAAACAGGTTTTTTTTTGTTTAATGATCTGTTATTAGTTTTATTATTCTAAAGTTGATATCAAATTAATACAAAGAATTGAGAATATTATAAAATGTCTAGAGCTATTGGAATTACTGCACTTGCTATTGCAACTGCCTCATTAGGTTACGTTGCTTACTTTGATTATTCAAGAAGACACAACCCAGAATTCAGAAAGAAGTTATTAAAGAGTAAGAAGAGAGCTTCAAAGAAGGCCAAGTTAGAAGCTGAAGAAAACAAGACCAAGACTTTAGAACAATTAAAGGAAAAATTAAATAAATCTTTAGTTGAAGAACCATTACCAGTTGATCTTGCTGAAAAGGAAAGATTCTTCATGGAACAAGTTACATACGGTGAAAAATTCAGTGAAATTCCAGGTAAAGAAATTGATGCTGCTATTTACTTCTACAAAGGTTTAGCCGTTTATCCAAACCCAACCGGTATCTTGGAAGTTTACCAAAGAACCGTTCCACCTCAAGTTTATGAATTAATTATGATGTTGACTGCTATTCAACCTCCTCAAAGTGTTGTTAACATTTTAGGTGATTCCGTTATGAACTCTCAAGATTAAATGATTTAAAAAACAAGGTATACAAAAATAATGAAAAAAAAAAAACACTAAAAGAAAAAAAAAACATTCACAAAACTTTGCTCCTTCTTCTTCCACTTACACCCACACACACACAACAAAAACATAGTACTCATTAGCGATCAATTATTGAATTATATGCGTTTGTATTTATTGCTCCAAAATCTTTTTTTTGTTTTGGGGTCAAACACTCTTTATCTGTATATATATATATATTATCACTATAATACATTTTATTCGCTTCGTTTATATTCTTTGAGCACTTTGATCAATTCAGTTTTGAATAAGTCACTCAATTTATTTATCTCCTGTCTTTTAAAATTCCCAAATTCATCAAGTTTTTTGAAAACTTCATCTGTTTCTATCGTACCGTTTGCATAATCACTCTCTATAGTTTTCAAAAAAATTTCAGCTTCCATGTTTATTAAATTACTTCTAGTTGTATTGTGGTCATTTGCATCTCCTCCTAGTTCTGAAAATTCCATATTCATTTCAATTAAATCACTTTCATTTATACCCATCATCTCTCCAAGGTTTAAATTTCCTTGCTCATTGAATGGTTTAGCAGCAACTTTATAAACTTTACTGTTTATCTTTTCCCAATTGTCATTTAATTTCCCATCTCTAACAATCTTATAGTAATCATTATCATTTTCAGTAGTTGTATTTTCTAAATTTTCAAAAAGTTGTCTCTTTTTCTCAATTTGATCAACAATTTCGTTAATCTCGTTTAATAAGACTTCAGTATTAATTCCATAGTTTGAACCTTCCTTATTGATTAACTCGGCTAAATCAATCTTCAAATCGTTTCTTTCCTCTTTAACATACTTCAAAAAATTTATAAATAGATTGAACCAGCCTGTCAATCCTTCAAATATTCTATCATCAACAGGATTTTTCAAATCTGATATATACAAGTTGTGCATAAATGTATACATATACTCTTGATATTTATCTTGTAATCCAACAAGACTTGAAACGATGTTGAAATTGTTAAAATTGTTATAATCATTCTGATAAAATTCAATAAGAGTAATTAATTCACTGGTGTATTTCTGAATAATAGGTATATACAGATGTAAATCTGCACTTTTAAATAATTTGATCAGCGGTTGAAAAAATATAGATAATAACTCTTTAATTATCTCAATTAATTCTGGCTCTTCCCATAACTGTTGCAATGAAATTTTATCGTGTCGACGTAAACAGTTACGGAAATAAGTATCGGAAAGTGAGTATATTGACTCTTTGTCGTTCTTAGAATTCTTAAAAGATTCTATTAAACTAATTAGTATTTCATTAGGAATCTTGGTTTTCAACTCATTATTGTTCAACAATAAACTGATGCATATATTAATGTTGTAAATTTGACAGTTCTTTTTAATACTTAAAACAGTTTCATCGGATGATGTAAAATATTCTTCAAATTTACTCAAAATGGTTGAATATTTCGGATTCAGTGCCAAGATCTTACCTTTTAATAGACTTATCTCTTTATCACATTTCTTCAAATCATCGTTTAAAACATTGCTAAATATAACCTGTAGTAATGATTTAGCCCTTTTATTAAATCCAAGGGGCATCTGATATGTAAATAAATCAATCAATTTTTTCACTATCTGTAATGGATTCGTAAATCTCAGCACAGTGGCAACTAATCTGTATGGGAACATTGTATGTAATCTTTTCACCAATATCAAAGTTTCTCTTGCACTATCACTACCAATTAGCAATTCATATATAGTGGATGCCCCCTCAATCTCAACTAGTTTAATCAATGATCTCAAAGGACTCGATAACTCACCAATGGTTTCTTTATTCTTCAATTGTTCAAAGATATAACCAAATCCATCTTTATAAGTTTCTTCTTTCAACTCCACCATTGCATCTTCCAAGTATTTAATCACTTTGATCATCTCCTGTTGAAACTTGTAATGTTGAAGCAGCATCAACTGATCCAATTTGCATCTTGCTTCAATATCTTCCATTTCTTCTTTGGTTGGTTGTACCTGTTCTGCAGATAGAAACTTCATGAATTCAACAGAATTTCTCACCGTCTTTATCGTTGCTAAATTTTTCAAATAACCTCTCAAACTAACCCTTAAACTTTCTCTTGGGAATTCTTTATGTTGCTGTTGTTCCGGATTGTGTTCTTTTGAATGAGAATCGGTAGATTTCAACATCTTCAAAGAATTCATAAAGTTTTGCTCAAGGTTTGCGATATCCAATCCGCTAGTACTAATGCTATCACTATCATTATCGGCATTTTCACTACCATTGACATCTATCGCAGCTTGATCTTTATTCTTAGACGGTAAAAATGGTAAATCATTCCCTGGATATAACTTGAAGATATCTTTATCGAATTTTTTAAAATCAGAGTACCTTCTTTTCACATACCATGTTTTACCAGTTTTTTCCTCATTCACTTTTATAATAAAGACATAGAACTTCACCTCCGAAGATCCAAAGAATGTCTTACTTTTAATCTCTTTACCCATTGTAACACCAGCAACATTGATATCAAGGCCATCTATATAGTGAATAGCATTTGGATCCACGTCATCCAGTTCTACGTCATCAGGTTCACTATTATCAATTCTAAGCTTATCAATTTTCTTATAAGTATTTCTATCATTGCTCGAGTTAAAGTACTCTTCATCACCTTTACATAGTATCGAAGAATTGTAAAACATAATCATAAACGTTTGTAATTTGAATAAGACAAGTTTCCTTTTAGACAACTGACCACGATCATTACTATTACTGATATTCTTAGTCTTCCACATCTCCCAAAATATCTGTACTTTATCCCAGAACATACTCAAATATTTACCTTTCAATTGCTTGAGATGAGCCTTGATGAAGGGGAAACTCACCAAGTAGTCATCGAAGAAAAATCTTAGCAAAGGGAACTGAGAATCAAAATGATCGGTATAAGAGTCAGCAATATCCTGCAATTCATCTCTTGACAGATTAGGAGGAGGTGACTTGGGATCATACATCTTAAATGGTGGTCCAAATTTCCTCAACCCATTTGTATCATTATATGTGGGGGATAACCTGTTGATTTCTCTGGTGAGCTGGACACTAATAAGCTCCTTCTTTAAATAGTGCTCCTGAGTTGAACTAAGCGTCAATTGATCACTCATAATACTCTTCAATGATGTACCAGACTACCCATATACAACCGACTCAAATGTACCCAAACTGAAAGTTCCGAAAAGCCTTAAAAAAGAACAAGAAACACCCAAAAAAAAAAAAATAAAAATTGTAAAAGAGGCAAACGCGGCGAAAGGAGGAACCGATTCAGATCTTTCTTTAATTTTGGAAGTTTCAATTATTTTTTTTTA
Source organism: Ogataea piceae (assembly GCA_030567815.1). Classification (NCBI taxonomy): domain Eukaryota; kingdom Fungi; phylum Ascomycota; class Pichiomycetes; order Pichiales; family Pichiaceae; genus Ogataea; species Ogataea piceae. The sequence continues at coordinate 17,383 of JAJLSX010000073.1, read as the reverse complement.
TTTTTATTTTTTTTTATAAAAAAACAAAACATTAACAGCTGATCCCTTTTGTACATAAACAGTTTATTATACCATTGAACAAGTTTGAATTTATTAGTTATCATCATACCAGAGTATGGTTAGATAGGAGTAAATAATAAAATATTTTCCTCTAAGATTCGATTGACTTTAGATCTATGATTAGAAGCCATCATCTCTTGTCAGTCATCTAGTTATATACCCACACACTTTACGCTCACTTTTTATATTTACATAATTTTATGCCATTTACAATCTCCCGAAACAATGGATCTGATAAATCAGCTACTAACAGCAGTACGGATACCCCCGACAATCAGATGCCAGTAGTCTTCGATTCTCCAGAATTAGAATTACAACCGGGTTCCAAAATAGGATCCTGGGGTACCTCAATTAAATCCAAGATTAAACCACAACAAGGAAAAAATCATTTGACAATACCCAAAGCAAAACATAGTCGAAAAAGATCTTCAGCTTCCCTTTCAAAAATGTTTTTCTCTTCATCCCCTGCACAGTCTTCTTGCTCTATAACGATATCATCCGAGAAAAGTGGCACTGAATCATCCAATGCTTCTAGTAACGAAATCCCCCAAGTTGAAGCTCTTCATGAGACTGGTCTTATGGAACCACCACTTGGAAAAGTTACCGAATATACCGAATCAAAAGAAGTTCCAAGTAGTGGGGCATCATCCGAAAAAAGTTCTTTATCAAGATCGCTCACAAAACTTAAAAGACACACAAAATCTCTTCTGCTCTTAGATTCTCAGTCACCTTCTACAAGATCAGTCGACTCATTTACAGAGAATAAACAGAATAAACATACACAAATACCAACATCTATGAAAGCTCCATTATATATCAGTATCAATGGTGAAAATATAGACAACAATATTATGATGCCACCGAAACATTCCAATACGTCTCCGCTACTTGATAAAGACAACAATGGAACTTTCGATGATCAAAATGTGATATCACCACCATTAGGAGACAGACCAAACTATGGAAGATCTATCTCGTATAACAACAACGAACAATCAAAGTTGTTGGAAAAAAGATCAAATAGCTTGGATTCTGTTAGTAGTACCACAAAGGAAACAACGATTAACGACGCAAAATACGACACAAAAAATGATCATACACCAACCAATACTCCTACAATTACATTTAGTCCATCCAAACAAATCGAATATACACAAACATCACCTGAAAAATCCCCACAAAAGATTTCAAGACAAAGATCGAAAACATTGAACTCGCTTGACACTCCATCAGAACCAAATACCAACTCAGGAGTGTTAAATTCTATATCAAACTTCATGAAAGTTAGAAGATCATCTACCAACCTACAGCAGATGTTATTCTCTCCAAATCCTTCCAGATTACCAAGTGAGACAAAATTTGAGGAATTGGAAATTAAAAAGAAAGATATTCTGAAATTTAACGAGGAAGAACAAACACCAGAAGAATACTTGGATAAATTGTTGAAAATATATCCTATAACAACAATTGCCACAGTTTTATCAATTGATGATAATCGTTTTTTGAAATTATGCTTTCGTGAATTTTTGAACAGATTTTTCAACTTTCAAGAAGAGCCAATTGATTTGGCATTGAGAAAATTCCTTATGATAAATGAACTTCCAAAAGAAACCCAACAAATTGATCGTGTGATTTATGAATTCGGAAAACATTATAGCGATCAACAAAAATCAGTCGGACTGAGTACTGATCTTTGTTATATTGTAACCTATTCATTAATAATGCTTCACACAGATAGATTCAATCCTAACAATAAAAGAAAAATGACTCGTCTAGAATTCCTGGATAATCTCACAGTGACATTAAAGCAAAATAGTTTATCATTTCACTATAATGAGCTTACAAAATTAATTACAAAGGAAATTCTTGACTACTATTACGATAACATAACACATACGCCATTCATTAAGATCCCAACAGATCAAAGCGATGAAATTTTAGAAGCATTGACAGATATTAAGAAAGAGTTACCTTACCCTACAGGTCTCATATTTAAAAACTATATGCCAAACCAACCGGGAACCCCTCCCCTTGTAGTTAGAAAAAAAAGTAGTACATTCATGTGGAGTCCTCTACCAGTTGACCCTTATGAGCATATCATAAAAAATACAGTTTCTGATTTGAAATTAAACCATGCATTCATTACTTTGAATCCATTTATCCGTAGTGGTGATTTCACATTTTATCCAGACGATTCAGCAGAGGACAAGCAGAATAACATCGAGGAAAAAATATCTGACTCACCTACTATATCATGGATTAATCAGCAAATTGACCAATCATCAGATGAAGTGAACCTCAAAATATTGAACAGCATCAAATCCAATCTAACAGACAAATACTGCTCTATGGCTCTGAAAGTCTCCAAATCGAGGGCAAATTTTTTGATGAATTATTCTTCACAAGTAATCAATCATGAAGACATAGGCAACGATCCAGATAATAACTCCACTACGGACACAACAGTTTCTGATGATTACTTCATTACAAGAATTTTCAAAATAGGTCTCATGTCAAAACAAGAGTCAAAGATCTTGTCTAACGTCAAGACATGGAAGCGCTACCTATGTATTTTAACATCAATTGGACTCTTTTTTTATAAAGATCTTTCTCTGTTTAAGATGTCATATGTGACAACTCCGAATATGCAAAAAATTATCCTTTTGACAGAAACCAATGGTGTTTCATCTACACCTTCACTACTAGAGAGTTTTGAACCAACTTTTGTCATTCCGAGTGGATCATTTGCTGTTCGTATGACTAGAAATACCAAGTTTGATAAAGAAGCTAATGATTCACAAACACCATTAGTCTTAGGCTCAGGTTTGTCATCTATTTCTACGCCGCCTGCTTCCTCTTCTTCTACTAACTCTACCACTTCTACTTCTACTCCCACCACATCATCATCATCATCATCAGCATCAGCATCAACAAGCAATTTGAAAAACTTTACTTTCTTTATCTATGGTCGTCAATCAAAAGATGTCTATATGGTCGCCAACAAGTATGAGCTATCTTCATGGATCAATACAATCAATCATCTATCAGCATTAGACAAAGTTAAATTCGATAATCAAATGCTAGATATATGCGAACCTACAAATATTGTTTACAAGGAAATTGTTAACTTGCGTACCATATCAGCCGATGAAAAATTAGCCACTTTAGCGAAGCAAATAAGTTCATCTATCGATTTATTACATGAATATATACTGATGTACAAAATACTATCTCTACTTACTCCTTTCAACTTTAAGACAAGAGAATCTTTGATTTCATCATCAAAGGTTTTGCAAATCAAAATGGAGTGGTTATGGTTCGAGTTAACCAAGAACACCACCATTAGCAGAATTCTTCACACTTATATCGTGAGTGAGAAAGAGAAAGAACTAGAGGATAACAACAACGACAGTGAAAAATATGAAAGAGCCAACGGCGATGACGCTGACGAGACCACCACATTCTCTGAGGGTGCAGAATATGACGGAGGAACATTCATTGAATCAGTCATGACTGGTGGCAGTGAAATATCTGATGATAATTCATCTGAACTTGAGAAATATGTCACCGCCCTTGATCTAACTTTCATAGACGAGACATAGTAGAAAGTAACGCTATATATGAATAAATCTTACAATATCAACGATCCATATGGAAATTTGTAGCGTAATTAAATCACCTCTTACCATTTGCGTATGATTTTATATTATCAAAGTATAAATCTGCTCTGTTACTACCAACATTCAAAATTTTAGGACATCCATCACGGTCCCTTTCTGTTAGTATACATTCCCTACAGTACCAAGCTTCACTAACACCTTTATTACCACATAGTATACATTTATCACTGAACGAACCAAATGAACACTCACTGCACACTTTAGCAACTCTATTTTGATTAACGGATGGCGATATAGTAGTTATATAAGATTCACAAGCTGGACATTTACCTTCACATTTGGAACATAGTAGACCAGCCTCTGTTCCAGGCTGCTTTTGACATTGAACTAAATCGTTTTGATGTAAGGACATTATTTTGTATTAATTGTCTGTTATCCGTTTCAACGCTATATCCATTAACAATAAAAGTATATATAAACATAAAGAATACATTTGTTTTTAAAAAAATAAACAAAATAATTTGAAATTTTACACAAAAACAAAAACAAAAAATTCAAAAAAAAATACCCAATAACAAGGCAGTGCATTTTATTTTTTTGCTATTATTTATTTTTTCAAAAAAGAAATAACAAAGGACTATAATTAATTTGTATACTATATAACATGTATATATATAATTGTGAATAAATAGGTTAGGGGAATGAGAGTGGGAAGTTGAGGGGTGTATGTAAGTCAACTTACAGTTTGTTACCATAGTTAACGAAAATACTCTTTGATTCGGTGTATAAGTCAATACCATTCTTACCTAATTCTCTACCAATACCTGACATTTTGAAACCACCGAATGGAACTCTAACATTTTCATCATTGGAAGAGTTGATGTAAACTGAACCAGCTTCTAATAAATCACCAACTCTGTGACCTTTTTCGAAATCTTTAGTGAAAACCATAGCTGCTAAACCATATATGGTATCATTAGCGAACTCAACACCTTCTTCTTCAGTTGTGAATTTTGAGATTGCAACAACAGGACCAAAGATTTCTTCTCTAACAATAGCCATGTCTTGTGTACAATCAGCGAAAACGGTTGGATTAATGTAGTAACCTGCCTTTTGAGTAATTGGTTGATCACCAGTGATAAGTCTAGCACCTTCAGCTTTACCTTTGGTGATATAACTTTGAATCTTATCATATTGTGCTTTGGAAACAACTGGACCTAATGTGACTTTCTCGTCAAATGGATCACCCAAGATCCAATCTTCCAAGACTTGTTTTTTAAATAACTCGATAAATTTATCATAGACACCTTCTTGAACTAAAATTCTTGAATTAGCGGTACAATTTTGACCGGTATTGTACATAACACCAAATGAAGCCCATTTAGCAGCTTGTTCTAAATCTGCATCATCGAAAACCATTAATGGAGATTTACCACCACATTCTAAAGAAATATTTTTCAAGTTTGTAGAAGCACTTTGCATAATTTTAGAACCAGTTAAAGTTGAACCGGTGAATGCAATTTTATTTAAACCAGGATGAGAAGCCAAGTGTTGACCTGCAACAGCACCAAAACCACTGATAACATTGAAAACACCAGCTGGGAAACCTGCTTGTTTAACATATTCAGCAAATAGTAATAAACTCAATGGAGTAATTTCACTTGATTTAATAACAATTGTACAACCACAAGCTAAAGCAGGACAGAATTTCCAACCTGCCATTGATAATGGATAGTTCCATGGAACAATTTGACCAACAATCAATGGATATTTCTTAGTAATGGCAAATCTGTTGTGAGTCAATGGAATCATTTCACCATTGATCTTATCGGCCCAACCTGCACAGTATCTTAAATAAGAAACGACACCGTCAATATCAGCTCTAGCATTTGATGTCACTGGTTTACCTGAATCGTACGCTTCAACTGCAGAGACTAAATCTGCATTTGATTCTAAAATATCAGCCAATTTTAACATTTTCAAAGCTCTTTCTTCATGATCAACTTTTAACCATTCTTTATAAACACCTCTAGCTGCGGCAACTGCTGCATCAACTTCTTTCTCTTCAGCTGCATATATTGAAATAATTGGTTTTTCAGTTGATGGATCAATAGATTCAAATTTGGAATTTGATTTAACCCATTCGTTATTAATGAATAAACCGATTGGTTGCTTATAGGTTTGACCTGATGGTAATGTGATTTCTTGGTATAAATCAGATGACATTTTTTTGTATTAATAAAACTATCTAAATATATCTAATTATATTATACTATATCTCAAAACACTATATAATGAAAAAAGAAACTGAAAGGAATTAAGACTTATATATATATAATTCGATCAATTGAAAAATTAAGAATTGAATGTATAGGAATTGGCATTCCAGATTTACCTACTATAGAGATAGCGGCAGCTCATGGCGCATAATCTCATGGGAGTTATTTGGACTCACCTTCCCAATTAGGAAGTTATCAAGGGAAAGCCTTAAGTGTACGGATGAGTTTACTATTACTTACTCATTATAGATATATACAAGTGGTGTATGGTATATGATATATGATGTAATATATATTGTATAGTATATAGTATATACACTAGGGTATATATATGATATGGTATATGGTATAGGAAGAATTACTGGATTGTTAGCAAATGATAAAGCAATCAAATCATATAATATTACGTAATATACATATAAAAAAAATGATTAATCGCTTATGGTGTTCCGCTATAAACGTCGATCGACTTCAATATGTCAATTTATCGACTTATCATTAATTAATTACGTAAGTTATCAATTATTTATCGAAATGGCGCGTACGCACCGCAAACGAACCTACGGATTATATCATTAATCTCATTAATTTGCAGGAGTTTACAATTAAATTGCTTTCCCCCCCCCCTTACATGGTCCCCCCTTCCCCTGGAAGTAAAATCGCAATCGTGCGCTTTGCCATAGCGGGATAACTATTTTATCATGTGATTATATAACGTATTATGTAAATTACTATTGTTTTTTTTTTGAAAGTTACGTAATTATATTAAAATTACGTAACTAAAATTTAATTTTAGATAGTGATAGCCACGCAATACAACATATAACCATATACGCTGCATTATATTGTATTATTCGATAGTGGATCGTATTACACAATTGCAAGAGTTAAGTGGGTTATTTGATAATCTCCTGGTTATATAATTATTCGTTGATAACTGATGTACAATATGGCTTTCTTATTTAGTATTATTTATTTTTTTCTTTTGCCTTTTTCATACGTTTAGATATATTTATATATTTATACAAATTTCTATATATTTCATAGATAAAATTACTCAATTATAATGTCAACTCCTCAAATGTAAGTTTTTTTGTTCCTTTCCCAATTTCTTTTTCTTCTTCTTCGTACTAACAGTATCTAGCTGTACTGAAACTTTTAAATTACCAAATTCAGGTACTGAAATTCCTGCAGTTGCTTTAGGTTGTTGGAGATCAACACCTGAAGAGACTTACAATGCTGTTAAATGGGCATTAGAAGCAGGTTATACCCATATAGATACTGCTCACGCATACTTAAATGAAGAATCTGTTGGTAAAGCTATTCGTGATTCTGGTATTGCTCGTGAAAAATTATTCATTACAACCAAATTATGGGGTACTTTCCATCGTGAACCTGAAGTTGGATTACAAGCTTCATTGGACAGATTAGGTTTAGATTACGTTGATCTATACTTGGTTCATTGGCCTGTCCCATTGATTAAACCTGAAGTTGATGCAGATACCCATTTATTTGTTATGAAGAAGGATAATCCTGATTTATTTGATAATGATCTTGAATGGGATTTCATAAAGACTTGGGAATTAATGCAAAAATTAAAAGGTGATCCAAGAGTTAAAGCAATTGGTGTTTCTAATATGTCAATTAAAAACTTGGAAAAATTATTTGCCGCTCCAACAACCACCATTATCCCAGCTTGTAACCAAGTTGAAATGCACCCAATGTTACCTCAACATAAGTTAGTTGAATATTGTCATTCAAAGGGTATCCAAATTGAAGCTTATTCTCCATTGGGTTCAATTGGTTCTCCATTGACTAAGAATAAAGTTATCTTAGAAACTGCTGAAAAATACAACGTTAGTCCGGCTACTATCTTGATTTCTTGGGCAGTTGCAAGAAAGACTGTTGTCTTACCAAAGAGTGTTACCAAGAGTAGAATTGAAGATAACATTAAAATCATCAAATTAGATGATGAAACCGTTGAAAAAATCTCTAAAATTCATTTAACCGAATCAATGAGAGTTGTTGATAGAGACTGGGGTGTTCCAGTCTTTAATGATGAAGAATAATTAGATAACTTCTTCACATATATAGACATTTATATAAATCTTCTTTAAATAAAACTGTTTCCCCCTTTTTTTGTTTTAATAGCAAATCAGTTACCTGCCATATTTTAATTATGTGTCGGTAATATTTTCTATTTTTCGTATTTTTCGTATTTTTTTAATTTATTTAATTTTGAATTTTATGTTTTATTTGAATATTTTTTTAATTTGTTTATAAGCTATAGATAATACACGTCAATTCAGAGGATAGTGTATTACAGATATTATAAAATCCTCTGTTCAATTGCATTATGAGACCATCTATTGGATCACAGAGTCTATTGCTGGTGATAACGTCGCTATTGCTTTCAACACCAGTTAAATCTTCACTAGGGGATGATTTATCCGAATTTCAAGAATGTGTCAAGCAATGTGATTTGGTGACATGTACCGATTCAGAGACCAAAATCAAATATAAAGATGTTTCAATGGCACAATTTGACGTGTGGATGTCCCAACAAGAAAGATATCAAACTTTCCAAGAGTTACCGCTACCCTGGACATTGTCTGTGCTAGGATGGGGTTGTTATGATAACTGTGATTATCAATGTCAAAGATTAGTTACCAAATCAAGAGTGGCTAAAGGACTTGAAGTGTATCAATTCCATGGTAAATGGCCATTCATTAGAATCTTGGGAGTTCAAGAACTATTTAGTACAATTTTTAGTATGGGTAATTTTATTCCTCATTACAATGGATTTAAACTAGTTTTCAAAAAGTGGACAAATGAAATGAATTCAACTGGAGAATTTACAAAATTATATTTTTCATATGTTGTTGTCTCTGTAGTTGCCATGTGTGCATGGTTTTTTTCAACAATATTTCATCTAAGAGATACTTGGGACAGAGAAAGATTAGACTATTTTTTCGCAGGTGCTACTGTGTTATCCGGTTTTTACAGTATTGTCATTAGAGTATTTAAACTATACACTCCTACAAATTCCAACAAGTTTAAACTATTTGGAATCCTGTGTATCCTGATGTATGTCAGTCACATCACGCGACTACTGGTTGATTGGTCATATACTTATAACATGCAAGCCAATGTATTCTTAGGTCTGATTCAAAATGTTTTATGGTGTAGCCATTCAATTAGTAACTTTAACAAATCTAGAAGATCAACAATACTGAAAAGAGATTTAACAAATAAAGATGTTAACTGGACTTTAATACCACTTTTGTTAGTTGTTAGCGTCAGTGCCGGTATGTCATTTGAACTATTTGATTTCCCTCCAATGTTTGAATTAATTGATGCCCATGCGCTATGGCACTTTGCCACCATTTGGCCAGCAATCTACTGGTATACATACATGGTTAGAGATGTTGAAGAAGGATTAAGGGATAGAAAATACGAATAAGTCTGCTTTGGAATGTCTAGCTTTATCGGTTTGCCAGTTCCACACTTACGGCGGCTATATAAGTATATATATTATATATTATATATATATAGATATACTATATAGCATATATAGAGTAAATGGATTCAACAGTTTATATATAGAATACAGTATGCATTGTAACCAAACTATAGCAGAAACAGATCTATCAGTAGTTCGATCCAATTAATAAATAGTTTTGCACGGCTTAAAGTAGTGAACGGGGATACTTTAAGATATAATCACCGGCAGGTCGTATCTATCCGCGATGGTCTCTCGTAACCACCACAGAAAGCCACGGCCAGAACAGATATTTACCGGGGAAATTTGTGAATTAGGCCATGGGGAACTTCAGTGCTCGTACGTGGTGTGCAGTTGTCATAAATATACGCATGCCGTGCCAAGTTGAGGAAATCTCCCTGGGAGAAATCTTAAATTCGCCTGCCTTATAATTCATGTTAATTTTTACATCTATCTATCCGCGATTTTGTTTAATTAAATGCGCATAACAATGAAATAGTCGTTTCTTTTTTTCTATATTGACATCTATCAAGAAGAAAATGGAGAATTTTTTATTTTTTTAATAATAAAGTTTCAAATTATAAGCTGCTTTTTGGTAGAATTTATTTAATTTTTTTAAAAATTTTAGGGTTCGGTGTTGTTTGTTCAAAATAAATTTTTCGTTATCTATCTAGAGAACAATAGTTTGATATATATATATATATATACTAAGAAATCAGTATTTGCTTGGAGTGGTTTTTTTCTTTCTCTATATCTTATATTTCATTTTTTTGTTGTCCTATATATATACTTCTTCTCTTATATCTTAGTATAGAGAGAAGTTGATATTGGTTAAGGGAGTCTTTACACACACATACATATATATATAGCCCCTCCTCATCATGTCTCGTCTAATGCCATCTACAAGCAAGTATACTGATATGTACCATGAGGAGTTTGTTCCAGGTACTATCAATTTGACATTGGCCAAGTTGGATAAAGAGGAATTACAGTCAAGTACAGGAACAGGTCCAAATTCATCACTTCGTACTACAAAAGACGGTGTCATTTTACATCCTCAGCCAACAGATTCTCCAAATGATCCATTGAATTGGTCTAGATTGACCAAATTTTATCAATTTGCGTTACTTGCATTCATTAGTGGGTTTACTGCAGCTACTTCTAACGATGCTGGTTCTGTTCAAGATTCAATGAATGAAATTTACGATATCTCATACGATTCAATGAATACAGGTGCTGGTGTCTTGTTTGTTTCTATTGCATTTTCCACTGTTTTATTAGGTCCATGTTCTTCACTATATGGTAGAAAAATTACATATTTCATCTGTATAACGTTAGGTTTGGTTGGTGCTGCATGGTTTGGTGCTGCAAAGAGAACATCAGATACAATTTGGTCACAACTATTTGTTGGTGCTTCTGAAGGTTGTGCTGAGGCACAATTACAATTATCTTTATCAGACATGTACTATAGTCATCAGCTTGGTTGGGCTTTAACAATCTATATTTTAGCAACTTCTGTCGGTACCTATTTAGGTCCTTTAATTGCAGGTTTCATTGTTCAATATGCTGGTTTTAGATGGGTTGGATGGTGTGCAGTTATTATTTCAGGTGCCTTATTAGCTGTCATCTTCTTCACTCAGTATGAAACTTACTTTGATAGATCTTTATATTTTGGAACGGTGGAAATGCAAGGTGCAGAATTGGTCAATGGTGAAAAAATGTCAAAACCATTACCAACAAAATCTCAAGATTCAACAACAGATGCTCCCGTTACCACTAATGAAAATGATGACGAAAAGAAAACCACTGAAAATTTAGTCGCAGTTTCATCTTCAATCGATGAAGATTCAAATACAGAAACTCAACATTTACCTCCTCAATCTTTAGGTGCAGATGAACCTCGTAAACCATACTGGAAAAGAGTTCAAATGATTACAAAGAGTACCAACTTGGTCGGTACCGGTATCAAACAGTACTTTCATAGATTAATGCTGATGTTTAGTGTTTTTTGGTTCCCTCCAGTTTTATTAAGTGGTTTACTATGGGGTTTACAAGATGCATTTTTAACTTTTTATTTAACAACAGAAGATGATTATTACTATGATGATCCATGGGCCTACTCGGATGTTGGTGTCTCTTTGATGAATGTTCCTTGTGTTATTGGTGCCATCATTGGTTGTTTATACGCTGGTTATTTCTCTGATTGGTTTGTCATTAGAATGGCAAGTAGAAATGGTGGTATTCAAGAAGCTGAAACAAGACTATGGCTGTTATTCCCAGCTGCTATTATTTCACCTCTCGGTATGTTACTATTTGGTTTAGGTACTCATAACGTCTGGTCTTGGAAAGTTACATATACTGTTGGTTTAGGTTTCATTGGTTTCGGTTTTGCATGTGCCGGTGATTTAGGTATGGGTTACTTAATGGATGCTTATCCTGAAATGATTTTAGAAGGTATGATTGGTGTCTCTTTAATTAATAATTTAATTGGTGCTATTTTCACTTTCACTTGTTCTCCAATTTTAGATGCCATCGGAACTAAAAAAGCTTATATTATGCTAGCAGTTATCGATTTTGGTACTATGATGCTGATCATTCCTTATTTGATTTATGGTAAGAGAATGAGAATGTGGACTAAAAATTACTACATCCGTTATGTCGAAAAGAGAGACGGTAAATCTCTACGCTAAAAGTTTCCTACTGTTTTTTTTAATACCTATTCCAATTCTTCTTAATTCTATTTCTCTTTTTGTTTCCTTTGTTCCTTATACTTTTCTTATTATATTCCCCCCTAACTTATTTAAACGCTGCTTCGTTTTGTGGTTTTCTTTTTTTGTATAATTCACACCCTCTTTAATTCATTCTTTCTGATATATTACAAATATATTAATTCTCTATACCTCTATAAAATTACTAATTATGAATTAAATCTCAAGCTCTTTAAAATCAAGTCGTCGGCCGCTTTGGAATCCAGTAATTCTAGTTGATCCCTTGGGAAAATTTTTGGGAAAAATAACGCAACTATCATGAAAAACATTAATACACCGGGGAATCCAATAGCACCTCTTGTACATGTAATACCAAATTCAAATCCAAATGCAACCAGTTCAAATGCCAAGAATAACAAGAACCATTTCTTGTCTACTCCGTAAAAATTTACAGGGAATTGAGTACCTCTAGCAGCCTCTAATGATCCTGGATCTGTAAATAAGAATCTTAGTCTCATTGTTATATTATTTCCATCTAACCCACTCAACCCCATTATAAAGAACAACCCCGATAGAACAGCTTGTGGTATAGTACCTAGAACAACTAGCAACGGCCTTGTCATCATTCCCAGAGTCAACAGACCTTGTACTGTGTTGCTTACTCTCTGCTCAACAACTTTTGTGATTTTGTCTTTACCAGTTGTATAGTCATGTGTATGGACACATAAAGATTGCGTATGAAGTGGTGCCTGTGGGATTAATCCATTTGGTGCAGGAATTCCCAACAATCCACTGACTCCAGTGGTGATTCCCAATAACAAGAAATCATAATGGAAGGAGGAAGGTTTACAAAGAGGGTACTCGTCAGACTGACATATCAATGATGATACATTATGATCAAAATAGAATAATGCCGTTAACAATATTCCAAACGGTAGTGCCAAAAAGACATTTCCCACTGTGACACCTTGCCAAAACCTTATAAACCAGTCGTCTGGTCTATCTTTAGATGTTGGATGGAATGACTTTGTGATTGGTAACTTGGCAAATTCAACATTGTCCAAGTAACCTCCGAAATGAATGAACCCTGTGAAAAATACAACACATATGGGGGTACCATAATCTTTCAAAAACTTTCTAATTTGAGGTTTAAAATAACGACTTTGAGCACCACAAAAATGTGTACATAAACCAAATATGCACATGATTAAAGCAACAACAATACTAGCAAATCCACTGGCACTTCCACTTGTATTGAACTGTTTAGTCAAAATTTGAATCCCCTTTTGAATATAAACCACATTGATGAAGAATCCAAAAACATTACAACTGTACTTGGTGACAAATCTCATAAAATTAATCAAATTCCCAAAAGCAATGATAAAATGCAAAACCATACTCCACAAACATATCCAACACATGAACTGGAAGTATGGTATATCTTTGTCATGAATCAATTCATAAACTGTGTAATTGAATATAGATATTGGACCAGTAACTCCAACTATACACAACGGAGTACCAGATGCTAAACCAAATACTATCCCAGCCATCGCACTAGAAAGTAAGATCTCATTAATACCGTACGAGTTGTTGGTATGATCAAACATATCCTGTGCAAATGCAATTGCCGGTAGTAAATTTGTGAAAAAAACATAAACAGTTGAAGGTATCACTCTATAATTCCAACCATCTTTCCAGTCTGATATATAGTATGGAACAAGACGATTCTTAATATCTGACCTTATCCCTTGCCCTATTCGACTGAAATGGAAAACAGTATTCTGTTTATATAACACCCCCATCAATATTTATCACTCTCTAATATATTTATCTGCTATTAGATCCAAAGTTACCCCCTCTTATAAGTGATCTAAAATGTTAAATTAATCACAAATTTGAATTTTTTGTTATTTACAAATTTACAGAGCCGCACTTTGACTGGAAAATTTTTTTTGTGTCTTTTTTTTTTTTTTTTTTTTTTTTCATTTTCATTTGTTAAATTAATATAAAGCAATGAATCTTTTGAACTTTTGATTTTATTTACAGGTATAGCAGGTATAAGTATTAGCAAGCAAGTTACCGAAAAACTAAGAGATATGAAGATCACGCAATCGACACTGTTTAATGCCACCAAAAGTGTTTTGAATGGGGGGCCAAAAGCTCCATTTAAAACTCAATTTATGGATGTTGGTAAATCTGTTACATTTGACAAAAATATGCCTTCTCAAAGACCATTAAAAGCTTGGGAAAGAGATGGTGAAGATAAAGATTCATGGTTTAGAAGAAAGCATGCTCATCACCACGCTGCTGAAAAGAAGAGAGAAGCTGAAAGGGAAGCCAATAGGAAAAGTAGAAAGCCTCGTGCTGAGTTAGATAGTAACAATAGTCCTAGATCAAGACATGATCTCAAGAGAACTTTGAATGAATTAAAATTAACACCATTGATTGATTATTTGTATGGTACGAATCCAATTTTAGCAGCATTAAGAGCAAATAGAAGAGCTCATTTTGGTAAGCTATTTGTGCATAATCCAAAAGATACTGATAAATTAAGAGAAATTCTGGATATTGCTAAAGAGTTGAGATTACCAGTCTTGGATAAAGTTTCCAAACTTGATTTGAACTTAATGACTAAGAATGGTGTTCATAATGGTATAGCTTTAGAGACTAAACCTTTAGAAATTAAACAAATCAAATCACTATCAACTGCCACACCTGAAGAGTATCAAATAATATCAGCAGATGAGGTTGGTGCTAAAGTGACACAAACATACCCAGCCGTTCCAAAAATTACTAAATCAGCAAACGATAAACCAAAATACCCATTAGGTTTATACCTTGATGAGATTTCTGATCCTCACAATATTGGAGCTATTATTAGATCTGCGTACTACTTAGGAGTTGATTTCATAGTTTTATCCGAACGTAACTGTGCTCCACTTTCACCAGTTGTTTCTAAGACTTCATCTGGTGCATTAGAGTTTATGCCTATCTACTCAACTACCAAACCTTTATCATTCTTTGATGAATCATCGTCAAGTGGGGATGGTATGTGGTCAATAATATCTACTGTTTCTCCTGGATCAATGGGAGCTGGTAAATTTAACAAAGGTAGATACTTAGATGCCGATAACTTGGGTAAAGTATTAGAGACTGGACCTGTCTTATTAGTTGTTGGAAGTGAAGGTAAAGGTATTCGTACCAATTTAATAAATAGAAGTGACTTTGTTGTTGGGTTAGAAAGTACTAGAGGTGTTGAAGAATTAGATGATTCTGTTGATTCATTGAATGCCAGTGTAGCCACAGCTCTATTATTATCCAAATTTTTCTAAATGATGGTGGGAAGGGAAATCAAAAACTGTACATAATCTCTTGTATATAGAAATTAATTTAAATTAAGTACAACTACAACTAATACTTGAATAATATAAATAATGTTTTTTTTTTCTTATTTACAAGTTGGATTTATTCTATCTATATACTTTTATTACATCTTTTTCTTATCAGCATTACCTAAAAGACCTAATAAAGAATCCAAGATTGAAGTATCTTTACCTTGACCACCTAATGGAGATCTTGGAGCTAATCTTTTTATACTAGTCTTGATAGAATCTTGTCTTTGACCAATTCTTGGAGGTTGGAATTCTAAATCTAACTTACCAGTTTTCAAATTAATGAAAGCATTCTTTGGAGTTAAAGGAACTTGGAATTCTCTACTGAACATACCTTGATCATTTAATGGTCTATCTTTATCTGATAATCTATTCAAGTATTTCAAATGAGCACCACCAGTCATTGAATTTCCAATGAAACCACCTAATGCAAATTGACGACCAATAGCACGAGAGTTTAATAAACGACCTGGGAAATATTTATCAGAAACTGCACCATTTGGAGTTTGAGAAACACGTCCTTTTAAGTTATATGATAAACCTGCAGTACCGGATAATGAATTTGAATAAGATTTTGGAATTTGTTGTTGTTGTTTGGTATTTTTAACGACATATTTATCTTTAATATTAGTTGTATTTAAAAATTCAATAATTTCATTTGATAAATCTGATAATGAAACTCTTTCAGGATATGTCTTTGCTAACCATTCTAAAAATGGTTTTCTTAAATTTGTTAATTTAGATTGTAAAGATTTAAATTGTTTACTTGATAATGATTGAATTTCAATACCTAATGCTTTAGCTATAGATTCATTTGTAGATTCTGCATTATTTAAAATTGAAGATGGGAATAATGGATTTGATGTAGTTGTAATTGTATTTGTAGATGAAGTACTATTTTTAGTTCTTATTTGAACTGGGATACCAAGTTCTTGAAATCTTAATTTTTTCCAATAAAATCCATTTATTGGTTCATAATCTGGTAATTGATACTTGTTATCAAAATCATTAACAACTATATATCTAGTTCTTAATTTTCTTGGTAATCTAACTTTCAAACCAAAATCTCTTCTAGAAAATGATGATGGTAATGATTCAACAATTTGATGTGTTGGATAGGTACTTGTTCTATCATGTCCTAATTCACCTAATTTATTTGGTAATTGTGAAACTTTGGTTGACTTGAAAAGTCTAGCAAAATCACCTTTACCTGCTATACTTCTTGACATGTTGTATATATATATAAAGTATCTAATTGACAAATTAAACTTAGAATCCTTTATATATCATCTATACCAAAACTTTTTATTATAAAATTTTAATTATTATTACAATTTATTTGTTTGTTTGATTTCCAAAAAACAAAAAAAAAAATCTTTCAGCGCTGCGTTTTTCGTCAAAAACAAAAAAAAAAAATGTTCTTTACTTATGTAATTCATTATGTAATGTAATATTGATTATATAATGCATTATGTAATGCTGAATTACCCGGACTATCACAACACGTGATATATTCCAACGTCGATTACAGTCGATCGACTTTTTTAAGTTTTTTTTTTCTTTTATACGTGCACGTGCAAAAATTTATTAAATTTTAAAAAAAAAAAAAAAAAAGGCACACGCTAAAAATTAATGGATGATTTGTGTAAACTTCACAATTCCCCCACCTGGTAAATTAATAACATTCTCCCCTGTCCCCCTGGGAATTTAATAAATACGCGCCATATAAACATTAAAACCTTTACGTGGTAATTTATAAACATTCCGTTTGTATAAGTACGCGCCTACGCCCACGCCCACGGCCTATATACTGATTGAT